>JADNRX010000343.1:0-57808 GCA_015501595.1 Hymenopellis radicata
CAGGATCCTCCAACTCGGCGCGTACGCCGTCCTTGGCGTCTTGTGGTTGGCCGGCGCCGCATTTGGGACAAGCCGCTGGAAGGGCGTGCCGATATGAACTGCCCTACAGCCGCTGACCTGGCGGCGACGACGACGCGGAGGCTGTGGTCCGGTGGTGTAACGATCTCAAGGCGCTCAGGGTTGGTATGGGTACTGTGGGTCGGATGTGAGTGTTTCCCCCTCGTCGTAGTGGATGGCGCCTCGTCTAATTCTCCGTCGCAGTTCTGCTGGCCGCCCTCACTACTATCCGTTCAGCTGCATCCCACCATCGTGAAACCCATGGCGAGTTCTTGCAGTTTGATTACACGACCGAAGAGCAGAAGCGTTAGAACTCTTAAATTGCCGTCCATGGTTCGATTCGCGCTGCCCTTTGACGTTGAATCGACCTCGCCCAGAAGATGAATAGAGAAATCAATTGTCGCGGGCGATCTTCTGGTACTCATCAATGTTATTTATCTATTCTTTGCCACATTCACCTCTTGTTGTACTATGTAGCTCATTCGTGATATTACGCTCGTTCAATTTTGCAATCGCTGTTGTTTGGTTTTAACGTTCGCATTCGGGATTATTGATTGACACGGAATGAGGAAAATCTTTAGGGCGTCCTGCAAAGACCGATTGTACATTGTTTAGAAAGCGCACCTAGGGACCTCAAAAAGCAAGCATTTCGCGTAGTGTGCAGAAACTGCGCCACGAATGTCATTACGCAACGCGGATTGAACGATGTTGCCGCCGCATCGATAACAAAAATGTCTGGAGATGTGATGAGTTACTGTATCGACAAGAAAGTGAAAGAACAGATGTACATGTGGGGGACATACACTCGCAAGCGATCAGCACGAACCTATAGTGGAAAGCGCGTATGTTACTTACTGTCATATGGTTGCAGCCGGAGGTCTTCATGACTGGAGTCTTACCGCGGTGTTGAGCACTGGAAATGAGAGGGCCGTCGGATGTGAGTCTTACCTGGACAATACTTCCAACCATCAAGTGATCAAGCAAAGGTATTCGCGGACCGAGCGGAGTACCAAGAAGCGAAGATACTCCCATGCCCTTGGTGTAAAGCGTGCCAGGAAACTATCAGCCCAAATGTTACTGGTCCGCCACATTCTTGCGATGGCTCCTCGGAGCATCTGATACAGCAGTCATTAGGTGAAATGAGGCACAGGCGCTTATAGTTAAACCTACTTTCTGCAATGGAGAATTATCGATAAGACTGTGAGTTGGGCTTCTTCGAAGGTGGCGTAAAGCTTTTCAGGGACGTCGACCACCTCCTGTGTGATTTCTGAGAACCGATACTTATGTCAACGCAAGTTGGGACTTGCGCACCTGCTCGTGTGGATTCGCCTACACAGGCTGGATAGCGGTGGTCTTTCAGCATTGTGGCGATGTGCTAGTTTCGGCATGTCGTATGGTCGCAGCCAGTAGCGAAATCGACAGGTTGGGTGTCCAAGCAGGGGCGGCCGTTAAATTATGCAGCTCTAGCCGACAGAAGATGAACGTGCTGGATTCGGCTGCGTATGTCCTCCTCGCGCCGCGGTTTACATAGTCTTAGGACTCGCCCAAAGAAAGAAGGATCACGAAGACATATGAGGTCCGTCGTCCGTTCATCACCGGTACGAGCCTGAATAGGCGTCAGGATGGAGCTGTCAAGAGATGAATGCTTCTGTTGATCAAGGCGTAAATGAATTCGTTACCTCTTTTGTTAGCAACTCAAAAGCGATGCCTTCCCTTGTACAGCCGCAAAAAGAACAAGGGCTTGTCGCAGCGAAAAAGGTCAGCACATCATAGTATGCGTCAAGGCCAAGGTTCGCGTATTGGTGGCAAGATGCAGGGCCAACAAAGTGCGGCACCGCGGCACGGAAACATTCACGCGGTTTAATTGTTTTCCTTACACTCCGACCCTGCTCTGACCTCGTCTTATTATCTTCTCTCTTTTCAACGCTATGTCCCTCCTGCTTTTGTATACGGACAGTAACTACGCTAGCTCCTCCACGTCGACCGCGCACAATTATGCTCTTTTGTTCAGCGCTCTTGTCCTTCCTGAAAACGTGGATAGGTCGAGGCATTTGACCCATTGATCAAAACATAATCGATGCCACATATCAGAGGAACTCGGCCTGCTTCTTTTGTATCCTATCCTTGTCCTTCAGCCTTTTTAACGCCTTCTCCGTCTCACGCATCTCATCAATGATTGTGCAACACCCTAGTCTCTGGATTCCTCCCGGTCTCGCGGCTAACGGCGCGCACATGGACAACGACTTTCGCATCATACAGGTTGGAAATGCGCTCTTCAATGTACGTGCCACGGACTCCCATATTGTGGCTGGTCATGCTAACTTGACCCGCAGGTCCACACCCCCACCCTCTTCCCTCTATCACCGTCGCTGGCCAAAGAGATCCGTTCGACAAAACCCGGCTGCATTGCGCGCCTGTCGAACCCGCCACCGTCACCAAAACATTTTGAGGCTTTCCTCCTTGGCGTCTACAAAGAGTAAGCACGTCCCCCGCCACCGCACATGACACTGACTTTGCCAAGGCGTAATCCGAAAACGCTCCAAATGATTGGGCTTCCTGACATTATCCTCGTCGCGGAGATGTCCTTCCATTACGGCAACATCAGCGGTGCCTTCTGGGCCATGGAGGGCGTACGTACCGCCGTCTTCACGACCGAGAACCGACCATTACGCTTCGCCTCCGCTGAGATCTTTGTCCGCCTCCTCAAGCTCGCGTTCATCTGCGATGACGACACCCTTTCACACTCGGTCCAGTCACAGTGGCTCTCGCGGCTCTTCCGGAGGGAGCTTTCGCCCATTCCCGCTATCGAAATGGGGTCCAGGGAATCCGGACGCCTGCAGCATCTTCTCAGTCACGCGTACTATGTCCATATGGTGTCCCTAGAACCCATTTTATCTGCCGCGCAGCGGATAGAGCCCCATTCTCCGCTGACGCGTGCGCAGAATGTGCATGTGTGGTGCGGGTACCACTCGCTGTCTGTTTATGCGTCCAAAATACGCGCGCGCGCGCCGTCGTTTCGGAGAGGGAAGGGGTGTGCATCACATGCGGACTGCACCAAGGTGTGGAGGGCAAGCTGGATAATAGCGATGAACCGCGCGTCGTCCGTGCCGGATATCGATATCCTCCAGCGGATGAAGGATGCGGCGATGGACCTAGGCAAGGACCCTCTGATAGGACTCGCCATGTACGATGAGTGTCGGACAAATGCGTTACGTAGCATTGGACGAGGACGAGATATGATATCAAAGCATTTACATCACCATTTTGATCTGTAGCCTTATACCTGTAACTTATTACTCGAACTGTAATACCTGTACATCATCCGTCAATGAAGAGAGCTGCACTGTTTGGCGTTTAGAATTGAGAAGAGCCACGACGGTGCGGTCAGCTTTTCCCGACAAGGCAAGTTACACGCAGATCGCAAAATGATTCGAGCTACATGTTTACTAAAATTCGGGTCAAAAGGGAGCTGCAGAAACGTACTTCAGATGTGCATGTCCCCGTGGTCCTACAGTAAGCCCCCTAGTCGTTACATTGATGAAGGAGTAGTGTAGGACGATAGCGGCGCGAGACGGTCAAAATGATTACTGTTGGATCCTCGATAGACCGGTGCGTAGATATGAATACTTACGTGTTTTCTATGGGATACTAAACCGTTAGATGCCAAAGCATGAAGCCACGAGCACAGCAAATGTGTTTGAGGCGTTTCTCTACCCGTCACTCGCATTGTTAGTGGGAATGACCTGAGAATGGCGCATTCATAGAAAGCACAGACTGTCGCCTTTAACCGTAGTTGATCATCTCGCTATATATTCAGTAGGTAGTAGCACTGCACCGCCAATGTATGTCCAAATCATCCGTCCTTGAACTTATGATAATGACGAACATTGTATTCATGAAAATAGTACACACTCGTACATTTACTACTAGAAAGTTTGGCAAGGAAGTGGGAAGGAAAATCTACATGGTACTAACTAGAGTACACGAACAGATCACCAAGACTATTTATTATGTCGTCGCGGATAATGTCAATGCTCTCCAAGCCCGCCAAGGAACATTCACCGCATATCAGCTGCGAATCTTGGATAGCCTGTGAAACCGCTAGCATCGTGAGCTTCAACAACGCCAGCACGTCCGCGGTATGTCTTCGGTGTCCCGCCCGGCATCGTTGTTTACAATCACATGGCGCCACCTCCACCTTGCGCGCAGCCGAGCCCCACAGCCGGTCCCAATTCGCCTGACACGATGTATGCGCGTCGTCAGAAGAGAAGCTCACTTCCGGAGGAGCATGCTTTAGGTCGTCCCACATTTCGGTAAGACTCCGGTGAGCAGAAAGAAAACGCATGCGACGTTCCACGTCCATGTCTGGCGGGAAGAGCACCACAGGCGACTTGTCCGCGGCGATGATAAATTTCATGTCTACCAACATGCGGTAGTACACGACGCCAAGTAGCTGGTGTACATGACGCTGATAACGAGATCGACAACGGCTGAGCGTCTCGATGGTTTCTATTAAAGTGGGACCTGCGTGGAAGTCATGCCAAAGAGTGTGGACGACGAGTTTTTTGATCATGAGCAGGAAGAGTGAACGATGGCGCGAGGCAAAGGCGATATTTAGGAGTCGTGAGCAGATGGTGTCGACGCTCTGGACGTCATCAGCGACGCATGACGTGAGCGTGATGGAGGACGAAGAATCCCGAAGGGAGGAAAGGGAGAAAGGGAGAGGACCACTTGAGCAAATGCGGTGAAGCTGGTCAACCGCCCAAGCCTCGATAGGAAGAAAGCGATACTTGCGCGATAGCTCGGCTATATTCAGAAGACGGTGAATGGATGGGTCGTAAACAAAGCGCGGATTTCCCGGATCCCTGGATAACAAATGAGGCGAGAACAAGAAACAAGACATTGGCGACTTACAGATGATGAAGCGCCCAAAGAAGATCTCGAAAACGACTAGCATTTTCAGGTAGATGAATGATAGGCACGTTCATAGACTTTGGCGGCTGCGAGCCACCTTGGATGAACTTGCTATCTGCAAAGACGGAACCTTCACGCATAAGCACAGATTTATGCACCTAATACCGTATGTCAGCGATGTATGGAACAAATGCCTTGATATAATGATCACCTTGAACAGCGTGTTCTCCATCTTCAATGTGCAATAACTGCCCTCGTCGCCTCGTGTTTCCTCCACGCCGGCATAGTACGTCTCGTCGCATACGTCAACCGCATAATCGTCCCCGGCAGACTTGAGCGAGCCCTTTGCAGACGTAAATTGGTCAACCGGGGATGGCAGCGCATGGTCCAGGACCGTCTTCAACTGAGAGCCCGAGGCAGGATAACCTGTGATCTGGCGAGCCTGATGCCGCGAAGCACGTTTGGATCTGCCGTATATCAGCTGGACAAGCTGCTTGAGTTTACGCGCTGGGTCGAAGATGGCGAAATGGACCATGACGGAGAGTCGCCCGGACGGGGGAGGGGTATAGACGTGGAGGAGAGATGTATGGCGAAAGGCCGCGAGCTTGTGTACTTGTAGGAGGCTGGGTATGCGCGAACATGCCGCCTACACGTGTAGCACGAAATGTGAAAACCTGGGGGTGTGGGGAGCTTCCATATCACACTCATGGTCAGCGATAAGAAAGCTTCGTTTCGGTCGGAATGGGCAGAGTGACCACAGTTCCGCACCAGTACCCTTTGAGTTTGGAGACGATAAGAGGGTCGCCGTAAGATGTTCCCTGGGTCGAGCCGCCGACTTGTTGCCCTTCTGGTGCGGTAATGCCGACCGACATCAGAAATAAAGTTCATCCAGGCCCAAGCCAAGCGCTCACAAACATCTTCATCGGAAGCGAGCACAGCCACACTGACTTTTTTCGCCCGTCATCGTTCGCAAACGAGCCCCGACTTGCGGAGCCCACGACATTTATCGACGCGATAAAAAGCCGTACCAGTCCTCAGTGCGTCGTTATCTCTGCGGAAATGAAGCATTTCGTTGAACAAAATCCTTTTATCTTCCGTCATCTAGGGTACACGCATACAAATTAAAATATGGCACCGTTCTCGAACCCTTCGACGGTGCTCAAACAGGCAGATGGACTGGTGTCCGTCGGGCAGCCGCACGCTGCACTGCAGAGCCTGTCGGACCTATTCGCGAGTAAACGATTCCGAAGCACGCCCTTGCCCATGCTCGAGCCAATTATGATTAGGTGCGCTTACTATAACAGTTCCCCAGCTCAATTTAATTTTTTAGATTTGTAGAATTATGCGTCGAAACCAGACGGGGACGCCAGGCCAAGGAGGGCCTCATGCAGTACAAGAATATTGCCCAAAACGTCGATACATCTTCCGTGGAGAGGGTTGTTCAGAGACTAGTGAGCGAGGCCAGTAGGAGGGTACAGGAGGCAGTCGACAAGGCGGCGCAGGTTACGGCTGCAGCATCGGCCTCTACAGGTGTGGAAGTCGAGGATCTGGAGGCATCGGAGACGCCAGAGTCAATCTTGCTCGGCGCGGTCAGCGGTGACCAGAACAAGGACAGGACCGACAGGGCGCTCGTGACGCCGTGGCTCAAGTTCCTCTGGGAAGCGTACAGGACAAGTCTTGAGACGCTCAAGAACAACGCAAGATTGGAAGGCATCTACCAGGTAAATTGCCTTCCTTTTCCTATACGTTTTCTCATATACTTGCTAGCAAATCGCCCAATCTGCATTCACGTTCTGTCTAGCTTACAACCGACGCGTCGAGTTCAGGCGTCTGTGCGAAACCCTTCGTCTCCATCTTTCCAATGTCGCCAAATATTCGCACCAACCTCATGCGATTAATCTCAGTGATCCAGAGACCCTACAGCACCATCTCGACACGCGTTTCGCTCAGCTCGCCACCTCGGTCAAGCTCGAGCTGTGGCAAGAAGCTTTCCGTAGCGTCGAGGATGTACACATGCTCCTCACCATGGCCAAGGCTTTCGGTCCCAACAAAGGCGTCTCTGCGCGCCCCGCTATGATGGCCGGCTACTACGAAAAATGCACCAAAGTCTTCCTCATGAACGGTGCTGGCGGCGCCGGTGCATTGTGGCATGCTGCAGCTTGGGGACGGTATTACGCTATCGTCACCTCAATGCCCGAGTCGGCAAAGGAGGTGGCCAATTTGGCTGGTCAGGTGCTTGTGTCCGCTTTGGCGGTTCCTGTCAACACCAATTTGGAGTACGAGCCTGGCGAATCGGGTGGAAAGGGCAAGACAGCTAGACTGACAGCCCTCCTCGGACTCAGCAAGCCTCCTACGCGCGCGAGTCTCCTCAAGGATGCGAAAGCGGCCGATGTACTTTGTCTGAGCCCACCGACGGTTCAGAAGCTGTATGATGTGCTCGAGGTGCAGTTTGAGCCACTCACACTCTGCGCGGACGTCGCGCCGCTGCTCGCCGAGTTGGAGAGCGAGGAGGTGTACAAGGACTACGTACCGTTGTTGCGTGAAGCTGTTCTCAGCAGGCTTCTTCTACAACTTTCCGAGGTGTATTCTACGATGCGTCTCAAGGATCTTCTGGAACTCGTTACACCGCTCGGTACTGAGTGGGTCCAAGGCCGTGTCGAGTCGTACGTGATGGGTTGCGCGCGCCGGGGAGAGCTGAACGTTCGGCTTGACCATCTTCAAGGAAGCGTGGAATTTGTCGACGATGGATTTGGCAAGGTCAACGAAGATCAGGTTGGCGCAAGGGAGAGTGGGGTGCAGCCCAGCGTGGGCGAACTTGTCAGGAAGCGCTTGGGCAGTGTTGCCGTTTGTCTACATAACACCCTTGCGATGCTTGAGCCAGCGCCCGAGAGTGACAAGGATGCGGAGAAACTCGATGCTCTGGTCAAGGCGGTCAATGCAGAACGTCATGCGTTGGCACTTCGTAGGGCTCTTGTGGCGAGGAGGAGGGAGTTGAACTCGGAGCTTTCGGTCAGAAAGGAGAAGGAGGAGAGCTCGAGGTTGGCTGAGATTGCCAGACGCAAGAAGGAGGAGGAAGGGAGGCGCGAGAAGGAGATGGCCCGCGCTCGGGAGGTCGAGAGAGTCAAGAAAGAGCGCGAGACCATCCAGCGCGTAGAAGCGGAGAAGTATGCGCAGAGCTTGTTGAAGGTCGGCACGTTGAAGGAGAAGGATTTGGAGGTAACCGAACGTTTTTTTTACTCTCTCTTTTTTCTGAAAATTTCCCGCCAGAAACTCGACAAATTCGACACCGAAAACCTGCTCTCGATGCAAGTACAGCAGCTCGAGAAGGAAAAGAAAGAAACATCGCAGCGTCTGCGTGTCATTGCCAAGCGTGTCGACCATCTCGAGCGTGCGTACCGCAAAGAGGAAGCACCTTTGCTCGCACAAGACTACTCGCGACAGCAATCGCAGGATCGCACGACTCACGAAGGTTTCCAGACGCAACGCAAAGCCGCTTCTGTTGCGCATCATAAGGAGGAGATCCAGACCAAGGAACGTATGAAGCGCATGGTCGGTGACTACGAGAAACGCCGTGCTGAATTGGTGAGGAAGAGGGGCGAAGAGTTTGCTCGCAAGCAGGACGAGGCCACCAGGAAGTGTGAGGATGAGAAGAATAAGAGGCGGAAGGCTATCGACAAAAAGAGGGAAGAAGAGAGGAGAGCTAGAGAAGAGGAAGAAAGGCGGAGGAGACAAGCCGAGGAGGAAGAGCGAAGACTGGAAGAGGAGAGAGCTGCGGAAGAGGAGCGTCTTCGTCTCGAGGAAGAACGCATCCAGAAGGAGGCCGAGGCGGCGAAAGCTGCCGAGGAGGAGAAGGCGCGCAAAGCCAGAGAAGAGCGCGACGCCGAACGCGCTGCTGCTGCCGAGAAGGCCCGCTTACAACGTGAGCGCGAGGAAGAAGCTGAGCGCCGCGCTGCCGAACGTCGCAAAGGTGCTACCGCTGCGCCACCTAGCCGTGGTGGACTCGCCGCAAGTGCCAATGGCGGCGGCGATGTGTGGCGCCGCAGCAATAATACGCCGCAGTCGTCTGTGCCGACGACGCCCGTCCGAGCGAGCATGCAGCCGCCCGCGCGCGCTGAGAGTCCTGCGCCCGGCAAGTACCGTCCTGGCGCCCTCGGTGGCGGTGGTGGCGGATGGAGGGAGCGGGAGAAGGCTCGTGCGGAGGGTGGCCCTGCTCCTGCTGCACCTCCACCGAGGAGCGAGACCCCTGTGCAAAAGAAGGAGGAGAAACCTGCAGAGGATGATGGCTTCCAGACGGTGCAGAAGCCTGGTGTGTGGCGTCCGAGACGGGGTGGACGGCCGTGAGCGCTCTCAAAAGTATGCATGTCTTTTTTTCTACTTTACTCGATTCTTGTTGTGGTTTGGCGGATTGTACATGTTCGTTTGACAGTTGTGCTAATGAATTCGCTGTGTACATCCGGCCTGTGTAATGCTATGAGCTCACGCACGGATTTGAAATAAATTCGAGAGTAAGCATACTATAATTTACATCCCGTACAAACTATATTATCTTGAATCGCTCAGCTGTGATATAGAAGTCCGTTGAGTGCAAGACCAACTCATAATTTAGTCACACGGCCAAAGGCGCACTCGAATCTCATCACAGTCTTGGTACTCGTTGCATATTCTCTTGATTCACGGTCCTCCTCCCCGATGCATCCGACATCATCATCTTCACCCTCGCTTTGACATCCTTCCTGTTTATTCTTCTTCTCACCATCCCCGTCGTCCTCTCCGCACTCAACCACTCGCATACTCCGATCTGCGCCCAGAAGATGAATAGAGAAATCAAGTCAAGGCGTCGTGGGTGATCTTCCTCGTTCAATTTTGCAATCGCTACTGTTGTTTGGTTTTAACGTTTGGATTCGGGATGTACACGAAATGAGTAAAATCGTTAGGGCGTCCTGCAAAGACCGATTGTACATTGTTTAGAAAGCGCTACCTAGGGACCTCAAAAAGCAAGCATTTCGCGTAGTGTGCAGAAACTGCGCCACGAATGTCATTACGCAACGCGGATTGAACGATATTGCCGCCGCATCGATAACAAAAATGTCTGGAGATGTGAGTTGACAGTTATTGTATCGACAAGAAAGTGAAAGTACAGACGTGTTACATCCGGGGGACATACACTGGCAAGTAATCAGCACGGACCTATGGAAAGCGCGTATGCTACGTACTGTCATATGGTTGCAGCCGGAGGTCTTCATGACTGGAGTCTTACACCCTAAAGACCGCTGCGTTGAGAACTATAAATGAGACGGCCGTCGGATGTGAGTCTTACCTGGACAATACTTCCACCCCTGTTGTCCCATCAAGTGATCAAGCTCCGAGGAGCCATCGCAAGAATGTGGCGGACCAGTAACATTTGGGGTGATAGTTTGCTGGCACGCCTTGCACCATGCGTGGGTACACGAAGGCAGAGGGCATGTGAGTATCTTCGCTTCTTGGTACTCCGCTCGGTCCACGAATACACTTTGCTCGCATCTGATAGCAGTCAATGAGGCACAGGCGCTTATAGTAAACTTACTTTCTGCAATCGAGAATTATCGATAAGGCTGTGAGCTGGGCTTCTTCGAAGATGGCGTACAGCTTTTCGGAGACGCCCACGTCGAATATGACCTCCTGTGTGATTTCTGAGAACCGATAGTATGTCAACGCAAGTTGGGACTACGGCACACTTACGCGTACCTGCTCGTGTGGATTCGCCTACACAGGCTGGACAGAAGACTGGATAGCGGTGATCTTTCAGCATTGTGGCGATGTGCTGTCGAAGACAGTTTCGGCATGTCGTATGGTCACAGCCCGGTATGGCAGTAGCGAAATCGACAGGTTGGGTGTCCAAACAGACGCTGCAATCGAATGTGGCTTGTGCAACGGACTGTACTAATCGACGGTCGGCGTCTATTTGGGATCTTTCGGTGTCAAAGTCGTGCTGAAGCTGCCAGGCAACGTTCGCGTCAAGATCGTGTGAATGAGCCCGTTCTTTGCCCTTGAAAGTGGAGATAGATGCCGTGAGGGATGATGATGACGGCGCTGGGGATAAGGATGCTTTTCCAGTTGTTTGTGAGGGACGCAGTTTACTGTGATCTCTGAGAAGTCGTTTGTGATCATCCTGCAGATTTTCAAGCTCCTCTTCTAAATGCTCGTTGTTCTGTACGAGTTCGACGTTTTGAGTCCGTAAATCAGATACCTCGGCGCGTAGGGCGAGGACCTCGAGACTGGTTTCAAGTAAGGAAAGCGTAAGAGTGGGACGATCGAATCGTGCTGAGCCCGAGACGAATATATGTGCGGAGTAATTTGCTAGTAATTGGGCCTGCCACTGGAACCCCGAGCCGGAGAAGAGGTTAGGATCGACGAAGAGCAAGTTGTGCAGATGGCGCGACGCGCGCTCGAGGCTTGTCGTGAGATAGATGCCCGCGCCGGATGGGTGCTCTGGACGGTTATGCGAATCGAAAATAATAAACACGTCCCCGGGCGTCCGCGCACACGCTATGATCTCCGGAGGACGCGTTATTACAGCAACCGCTGATGCCTTGGATGTTATAGACGCGTTTTTCAGGTCTCTACAAGGAACTACTAAGCTTAACACGGCGAGAAGAAGGGCGTTTTTTACCTGAGAAGACCTTGAAAGTTTTCAAAACTTGGTGTACCATAATGACAAGTGACTTCTTTGAGATAACCATGGAATACCGGGGCCTGCATGATTGTTTCAACCTCGACGTGAAGGCTTTGTGGCCATCGTTGGCAGACCGAGATGACGTCCTGGGAATGAGATGAATCAGGGTGATCATCATGCCATTTTTCTCACCATGATGGTCTCTCTGTTGATGAGCGCGCCAACGAGGTCGTCTCCTTGCAGGCCGCCTCCCTCTTTCTCGAAAACGACTCTCGCAAAGTTTACAGACGCCAGTCCACATGCGGCAACGCCCCCAAGCGCGTATTGGCTTAGACCATTGAAGCAGAGCATTTGGTCTTTGCTCTGCAAAGCTTCAAGCACGGTCTCAACGTTATTGTCGTCCATGGGCTCGACCTTCATGGCCGCTGTGGCGAACGAAATGAACGTGGGATGCGGCGCTAGCTGGTGATTGAGTTATACTTGGCCTTACACATGTTGCTGGCGCTTACCGAAGATAGAACGTATCTTGCTTCAATATACCCTGAAAGAAGTACAGCAATGAGGCTGACCTCTTCTAATTTGGCAATATAATAGTCACCCGATCGATCTCTTAACAGCTGCGGGTCCTTCAGCCCCAGGCCCTCTCCTTGCTTCCCTCCATCATGGCTAACGACTTTGTCCCTCCTGCTGTTTTTCCGCAGGACGACACAGATAAACGTACGCGTCTCCATTCACAATGAGTACGCGTTGCTGAAACAATGACACTGTCTTAGGTCCTGAAAAGCGGCAGCGTCTGGACGGTAAGATGCTCGTTTTCTATTATCCTCGGCCGTCGTTGACAGATTTCGAACGGCCTAGACGGCTCTTCCAAGCGAAACGGCGCCTCTCAAACTGTGCACGATTCCGATGTCGAGATGCGCGACGTCAGTAACGAGTCCGACAAGTTCAAACGGAAGGCCGACAATATCGATCCTTTGAACTCGCTGAAAGACACGTATCGACTCCTTGATCTCATCAGCGAGCAAAGCAGTGGAGGCACGGGTACGCTCGCGCGCCTCATACGACAGATCTTGCCCTCATTATATGCTATTTTATAGTTGACAAGATCATCATCGACCAGCTCTCACTGTCATCTTTCATCAATGACGTCTGCCCTGGCGCGTATCAGTCCATGACTCGGGTTGACTTCAAGGCCCTCGACCGCCTTTCCTTGCAACCCATTGGTCTATATGGCCCCAAGAACGAACTTGCGGCTTTCCTAGTGTCTGTGGGAGTTCTTCGTGAAGACGCGTTCGTTGCTCGTTTAATGTCATGGCTGCTTCCAGATTGACATCTCTTCTAGGCAGCAAAGAATTGTCAGCGACAACCTTCATATTGGTCTCCGCTCGGGTCTCTATCTCGTCAAGGCTTCTCCAGATTCCGCCTATGTTGTTTACTGGCCTGAGAAAACGACATGGAACGACGACTGCGTCAGCTCGGTCCGTCGCAATCGAGTAACATTTATGAGGTTAGGAACTCGAAAATACCAGCTCTTCGTCGTCGATCTCATGCTTGTTTAGATATCTTTCCAAGATTGCGCATCAAGTTGTCTGTTTGATACCGCCCGAGATCGCGACCACCATCGTGTGGAAAATAGACGAGAGCGACGACATTCTTCCGATGGACCTCGACGAAGAATCATTCGATCGCATGTTCACTTTCGAAGTGTCAAAGTCCAATCAACAGGACGAGGACGTAGCCATGCGACCTGGTTTTGAGGTACATTCTACTATCGACTTGTCGCAGTGAACTTCAACCATTCTTTAGGTTCACAGCAAAGCTATCGATAGCACTGCCCTCCCCACGGATTCCGACGATGTCATCGAAGATCATACTTATCTACCTCGTCTCTTGAACGGGGAGACCACTCAAGCGTTTGTAACAACGTCGTACAAACCGTCGACCAAAACTCGCAACTCCTTCACAAACGAAAGCTGTTCCCCTCTTAAACTCCGTGATCGCATGTGAGTGAACATCCCATCGAGGGGCTCGTTACTTTACTTATCTCGTCGTTCTTTAGTGTTGAACATGGTCATCTTTCTATCGACGCTGATGTAGACGATGAGACAATTCACATTTTGGTCAATAATGGTTTGGATAAGTGCTACCCTGACGCGGTCGCAGCTTGGCATAACCGTGCGAGTACAAATGCGACGGAAATCATGGACTGGAAGGCTGTTCATCACAACGAGCTGAAGGAGGCGGCTCCTAGCGAGGAAGATGTAAGAACGCTGGTCAGGCATGCCGTTATTAAGAAGGTCCTTGACAAATATCCGTACGTGCGTTCTTTGCGAGTTATCTGCTGAGCTCATTGTATTGCAGGTCTTTCGACAAATCGGCTCTCTGCGACAACGACGACGACCCAGACAATGCTGATCTTTTCGATGGTACGCCATGCAAGCATCTCCTTACTCATGTTCTGAGACGCGCTCCCTTCAGAACGGCTCGATGCCCTCATCAGTATGTACCCATCGTTCCAAGACGCTTTGGATAAAACCGATATCAAGGCAATCACGAAGAAGGACTTCACAAGTCTAAAGAAACGCATCATCGGGACCAGAGACTTCCTTGATACTCATCTCGATCTGTCATCCGAAGATCGCGAGTCCTTCCTTTCAGCCATGGGTCTGGAACAATCCCCCGCCAAGTCCGAGCGTAAGGGATTCTTTGCCTCCGTTGCCTCCTCCATTGTCAGTTATTGCACGAAGTCGGGACATACTTACAAGTTGGAAAAGCTCACAGAGCTTTCCAACTCTATTCCTGATGGACAGTTTCTCGCCAACTTTGACGAGTATCACCAAGTGGAGCCGCGACTTCGAGAGCTCACAGAAGAGGCCAAAGAGCTTGCCGCCGCGCATGTACAGCATGAAATAGATCGGCACTCGAAGACGTTAACAGCCAAAGCGATGGCGGCAATCAAGGACGCATGCAAGAATCAGCTCTCAAGGGAGGAAAACAACCGCCGCGAGCAAGCACGACGCGAGTCCCAAGCTCAATTGCTTTCTGCCATTAATGATGCCAATGGAGACCATCTGTAAGCCACTCTTCTCAACCTTTTGATGGTCCTTGAGCGAGTGCGCAGATGTCCGCTACACATCGAATTCATATCCCGACGATCAGTCTCGTATAGCTCCAGTCTGCGTAAGTTTCCGACTTAGCTCTTGATATCCCAACATAGCTGACAATTGGTGTAGACAGTGACTTTTTGGTAACTGGGTCCACTACTCGCAAGACTGATCCCGTACTTGTTTATACCGTGCATGTGCTTCAGATCGCGCAGGACCACCAGCAGACGATGAAGATGGATCCCAGCTTCGTCCCTAACCCCCATGTCGCTGATCGTTTCAATCATAGCTTCGAGATGCCACTCTCTCATCGCATCCTGTATGTTCCACGTTTGTTTGATTATCGGTGTAATTTAACAGTGCGCTTAGCTATTTTCATGTTGTCGAAGGGGGAAAGCTACTGCTTATCGTCGGCGATGGAAGCAACGTCTCGGTTTACTTCGAGAGCGGTTACTCCCTCCAGAATGCTATCGCCCATCGCCGTTCGAAGAAGGTTGTCCACGAGGATAAATTAGAGCAAAATCTTCTGTTTGCATTCGACGAGCGCAAACGCATGCTTCTCATTTGCGCCCCCACCAAGGTCTGTCTTCACATTGTTTTTTTGTGTCAGTGGTTTACAATCGCTCGTAGTTACAATTACACTTGTTCTGCTTTGACGAGTCTTTTGGCGTACTACAAGGTTGGGGAAGTGCCGTTGCTCTCATGAACTGGTACCAGCCCGGAGTTTCCATCGTACACGCCTGCTTCATTCTGAACAACGAAGAAGTCTTTCTCGTTGATTCGTCCGGGCAGGCCCGAATATTTTCCCTTGTCGCCCAGCAATTCCGGTAGGATGCTTCATTCTCAATCACAACGACCGACTGACTCCGCCACAGACCTGCCACGTTGTCATTGAACACGATTCCCGATTCTATTCATCCGTCGCCTGATGGTGCATGTCTCTTCATGGTCAAACAAGACCAAGACTCAGAGGAGACAATGATCCATGCCTACCACTGCAGTACATTTGGCTCTGGCGAACCATTTACTCATACTCTGCCGTTCAAGCCTTCCGGACCGTTGCTGTTGACGGCTCTTATTAATCGTGTTTCCGTTCACCTCGTGGGCCTAGACTTCGAGTCTCACGTCGCGCGTTCCTTTGCTTTCGATATCACGACGAAAATCACCGAGTTCCAATTCAAGGAGCAAAACGCTCGCAAAGTCACTACTCTTGACTGTCGAACAGTTCACAACTCGTTGATTGACTGCCATTCGGACGTATGGACGCGTTTTCCCGTCGTCGCTGCTATCCGCCATCATTTGGCCGATGTCAGGAAGGCGAAGAAAACCCTTCTATTCGCCACGGATCGTGACTTTGGGAACTATCGCCCGCACTTCGACTCGCTCGTGTTGGAATTCGAGCACGCAACTGGAAAACCGACGGAGAATACATTGGTGGATATCCATGTCTCCGCGGTTCCCTTACGGGACCTGCATGCTGAAGTTGGGAAGTTGCTCCTGTCCGAGTTTCGACTGGGAGAGTGGCTCGTGGCCTTTTTATGTCTTATACCAATCCATATTGCTGTTACGCGCGAGAATCGCTTCTTGCCATTGAAGGATGGTGTCATCTCGCCGGCATGGGAGAAGACTCTCCTCGGGGCTGAAGTTGGCAAGATTGTCGACAGCCTGACTTTGGGTTGGTACGAGTCCATCTTCCAGTCGTACATGGCGCAAAAGGCATGTCTAGATTCAGAGGAATTCGATCTCTCGCTGATTCATATGCTTAGCCTGTCAAGGTCGTATCGTCCATGGGTAGGTCGCTTGCTATTGATTGTCCCACAGTCAAGTGTTTTGACACTGTAGCTCTATAGGTGAACAGTCCGTCGGAAAGAGCTACAGTCTGAACCACCTGGTCGACTCATCGTTCGCAGGCAGTGCCATGCGCACGACAGGTAACCTTTAAGTTCATGTTTATTTGTTTGCATGTCTGACTAGGCTCAGAGGGAGTGTGGCTATCATGTACACCGACGGACGATGCGTTAGTTGTCGCCTTGGACTTCGAGGGTAAGCCGCCGGCAGTCTTGAAAAGGAGCGTATCACTGCTGATAATCGGGCAGGCGTTCACAGTATCGAGCGATCGGCGCAAGAAGACACTTTGCTTGTTCTCTTTAATACCGCCATATCCAATCTCGTGAGATCCCATGCTTGAATATGTCAATCCGTTCTAACTTGAATGCAGGTCCTCTTCAGAAACAATTTTGCGTTCTCTAGGAATATAACTGGCTTATTCCAGTCCTTCCAATCTTCGTCAACTGTCCTTGATCCTGCTGCGAATCCAACTCTCTTCCAATCGACGCTTGTCATCATCATCAAGGTCTGAGTCATTCAAGTCCAAACGTTTCGTAATTGCGATTAACGCTGTTCTACATAGGATGTGGTCGATTCCGATAAAAACGAGATTGTCAAAGAGTATGCACCCTTACTGCTGATCTCAATTCGGTTCTTATGCTGTTTATTTAGGTTCTCGCTCAAGTTCCAGGCATGTCTGCCTCTTCGTTCGTTCTGGCCTTGTAATTGAACTCTCACTAGAAAATCGTCCAAGAAGAACAGGATTCAAACTTCATTTCACGACTGCATGCCGGACGCCTGAACATCGTCCCATGGCCCGTTATAGAGTCAAAGAATTTCTATACCTTGTTCCATGCTCTCCGGAAGCGACTTGACCAACAAACAGTGACACATCCCGCTGCCGGACAGTTCCTGCTCACCCTCAAGACCCTCATGGCGAAATTGAAGGTCAGCATCTTCTTTGTGTAGTTGCGGCAAGTAGATTCTTACTCAGGCATAGGCTAACGATTGGGGCTCAATCTCCCGTGAGAGCTTTTCTGATGCGTATAAGTAACACGTTTAATTACTTCTACAGAGACGCTGGTTGCTCATCGCGCTCAACAACTCACTAATTTACTCCCGGTGGCTATGATGTATGGTCTTGCCGAGATTGAACCTCAGGAAGAGCCGCTCAAGGTCAGGATCATGTCCTAGTGACAGTCGCGGATCGCTGAATGCGCTGTACAGAATTTCGACACGGATGAGCTCATACAACCTGACGCGGAAGCAAACATCATCTTATGGCTGGACACTCCGTCTTCGCGAGCGAGTAGGGACAGGTTACTCTCCGACCTTTCCCACACCTGGCAAGGGTTTTCCATGCGAGCCAAAATGTCCGAGCTTAAGTGGTTTGCCGGCTTATCTGAATATCTGCACGGCCTCGTCGATGCTAGAATTGACCTTGTCCGTCAATGGATCGAGGTCAATCTTTCGCGCTTCTCTGCTAGTCACGCAAGTATCTCCGACTTGGGGCGCGAATTCGAGAAGCTACAGGTTGATCTGAAGTCTGGCGTCGAACTATGTCGCATGAAATGCGCTTCGTGCAATCTGCTATGTGTGGGGAATCGACGACATGATTCTGACGTTCAGCATGACTGTCAGACGTCTCACGTCTGCCCCCAGCCTTGCGAATACGTAGACGAACACGAGGGAGAAACAAAGCCCTGCGGTTATCCGTACGTTCGTCCTTCAAACAAATTGCCAGGTGTACTGAATTGCTTTCGTAGAGCGGGACATAGTGGTATGCATATGTACGCATGTTGCGGCTTGGTTCTTTGCCTGGATTTGACCGGTCTATAGATGCGCGGTCGACACTCATCTTTGCGGACAGCCATGTGGACTCAAGGGTCGTCCGGGTGTTTGGGAGAATGCACACAGGTTTCCTTACATGAGGGTGATCATTTGTGTGATTCTAAAAATCATGCCTGTGGTCAGGTAGGTCTTCTTCTTTTTACCTGTTTACAGCGATCGATTGATACGTGTCAATTAGCCTTGCAGTCTTCAAGACGTGAAGTTACCCGGCGGTAAAAGGTATACGTGCAAGAACACATGCACGATTTCGAGGTATGTTTCTTTGTGGCGCAGTCGCATTCAGACATGTTCTCAGAAGTATTTTTAAAGTGACGAGGACCACGAGACACATGTCTGTGAGAATAGGATGTGTCCGATAACCTGCGAGCTCTGTAAACGGCTTTGTGCTTTCGATGATCATTTGCACGCCCAAAAGTCCGACGCTGTCCATCTGTGCGGGTGAGTTTAAAGCTCTGCATGCTTAAGCCGGTATTTGACGCGGCGATGGTGCAGTCAAGAGCACTCGTGTATGGCACTTTGCGCGTCCCCCGGAAGCTGCGATATCGAGACTGCTCCGCAGTCCATCAAGGCAACTTTCACGGGACGCCATGAAACGTTCGAGTATACCAAGGTTTGCGTCTTCGTTGTGCTCCCCAAGTTCTTACTGATAGTTCGTTCCATAGTACTCGCAGGGTGTGTGTTCTGATGTTGAGGAAAGTCCTCTTATACTCACGGACGGTTTCAGTTGCAAAGAGGCTGAAGTGCGTTATTATGATACCTTCCGGAGAGCGACGTCATCCTGGCCCGCACGTTCATACGACGGATCCTACCCGTGTACATTTCTGTGAAGAGAGGTACGCGTTGAGCCTTTTCTTCGAGACTGCCGTACTTAGCTAGAATGTAGCTGCGACAACTGCGGGTATTTCTGTACCCTGCCACTCGGTGCGGCCATTCTTAGGCTGCCAATGACGGTATCTCATCTTCCATTTCAGGGCACCCGCAACAGTTTCACGAGACTAGTCACGGATCGATGTCCAAGGCGCGATGGGCCATTGACGGCCCCGCTGGTACGACACTGGAGGTTGACGGTCACAAGTATGGATCCGAAGACGACGGAGCACCAATGATGTGCAATCTCGTTTGTACTAACCTGGGCCGGCATGTCCACTTGGATTACTGCCGAACCAAAGATGGTCGCTGCACAGGAACCGAAGTCTGCCATGTCGAGGGAAATGTGCGATTTAATCCCAACCCCGCTCAGCCCAAAGACTGGATCTCTCATTCGTTGTTCTGGAGACGCTCAGGTACGATAGATAAACTTGTATGCCAAGTTGTCTCGTACTCAACTTTCTTTCAAGGCTTCAAAGGTGACGAGTATACGTGGCCATGTTGAACGTCTTACCGAATATCGCACAGATCCCTACTCTCGCGACGATCAGACAAACTTTGCCAAGTGGTTAGTGGAACTCGTTATGAGGTGATCGAGCAGCTAATAATTTTATCTAGCGATGCTATGTGTCCAGGTAGTTCATAGACAGTCATGTTCTCGTCTTGTCGCTGAAGACTGGTACAGGTCCTGAGCACAAAGCAGGACCAAATACGCAAGCGCAGCCGTCGCATTGTATCTTACCTTTGTTCCACGCCCCAGAGACATCGGACCGCAATGTTGGACTTGGTTATCGCTCGCACGATGGACACGTCTTCCCTTGCAAGAATCCAGCTGTTCTTCAGCAAGCCTTCCATGTGTAAGTCTCAATTCGCCATGTCGTTCTGACACTAATGTCTTCCAGCATCTTCGTTATCGACAGGCACGTGTACTGGCAGAATATTACCAGTATTAACCTTACAGTGTCATACATAGGTCTAGCTCGATGGGATGTCGCGATCGCTTGCCGCTTCCCAACACCCCGGTTACGGTGCAAATTCAAAGAACGGCGAACAACCGATTGGGAGCTGTGTACTCAGCACTCTATGGTTTTTGGACTTCGAGGCGTGCTGCTGTTACCGGTCAAGCCCAAGGAGCAGCGACAAACCGGAGAGACGCTTACAGTGTCATCCTCTTTGACCATACCACGAGCACGGTACTTGCGAATGACTTCACGAGCAGTCCGGAAGATCTTCTCAATACTGTATCACGTTACGGGACGGGGGGCGGTACCGACTTTGAATTAGCGCTCGATGCTGCGAAGACCGTAATGCGTCAGCATTGGAGCACAGAACGGTACTGTTCCGCTTTACTTATGGGCTGTGGCCGACCCGACTAAGGCACTTTGACAGTACCCCGGTCGTGATTTTCTTGTCTGACGGAGAATGCTCTCTTCCCGATGCAAAGGTGCAGGACCTATGCCGAGCGTCGATCACGTTGGGGTAGGTCTTTCTTTGTACCCGATCAGCCAAGTCTGACTCTTGTGTAGGAAATCGTTGTCTCTACACACTGTTTCCTTCGGAACAGGTCCGGAGGTTCTACGTCGCATGGCGCGCCTCGCTCTGGATATCCAAGCCAGCGCGCCTGCTGATCCTAACGCGCCAGTCGGGTCTCGTATCGATTCTTCATTCTCCGAAGCATTGGATAGTGTAAGTGCCGCGTTGAGAGCAGTGATGGATTATTGATCGGTTGTAGGTTCGACTGGCTACTACGTTCTTGAGCATCGCGGAATCGCTGCGAAAGCCGAGAGGTGCCCTCATGCAAGGGTGATTGATCAGAATTGAAGGCAACTGTACTATTATCACCGCATTTTTTCCTTGGCTCTCATGTTATAGAAAATGCTTACACTCGTGAATGACAGAGATTTGAAGTTGTAATTTTTCCGATCACGGCATCCGCATAGTAGATAACGAAAATCTGTACCACTTGCTCAGACGAGAAGCACATTCCAATGTGGACGAGGGCGCCTGGCCAGATACGTATTTTGGTTCTCGTGCTAAGATGAGGCCCTGAGACGGTGCTCGTGCTATGCCTCTATCCGCTGACCACGTCGGTCGGCGCCCTCATGGTCACCCAACTCGCATTGGTCGCAAGCCCATCCACCACCTTCAGACCTCCTGCCCAACGTTCGAAACACGATTCAAAAGCTCACACGGGAATCGGGTCAGCCATGGTATTGGATCTGCTGCGCCAATTCTCGTCCATCCAATGTGGAAGTGCTCGCACGATATCGGACATGGTTGCATTCTTCGTACGCGCAACGGCTTGTCCTGGAGTACAGCCTTCACCTTGTCATAACTTCTTCGCCGGCACCTAATCCATCGATCGTCATAGTGAGTACCTTCCTGATCGTAGTAAGTGTCCCTTTCCTACCCTCGTCGTATCCCAGCACTCATTTTCCAGCATTCAGTATGCACTAAACAGAATTCGAGTCGTCCTTCAATGCCGCCCGACCTAGAATTGCCAGGCCGCGTGTTGCCGACAAAAGTTGAGCGCTCTTTCCTTCTTACCGCGATGTCGTCGTTTGTTCACTTGCTGATTCGTTTGATTTAATTTTAGTCTGTTTACGAGCTGTGGACTGCTGAGTGTCCATGTAGTGCTAGGACTGTTGGAGGTAAGTCCAACCTTGTCCCAATCGATTGCGCTGTTTACTCACGACTGTCTTGCTAGATTTCAACGCGCGTTACACCAGAGTCATGATCTCTTAACCTGGAACATCGTACTGCAGCGGGCCTTTCGCCGCCACTCGCATGCCCTTTTGGAAACGCGGAGCGGAGCCTTCTTCACAAAGCCGAAACGCTCATCGATGAGCATCGCTCGTAGCTCGTCGTGTAGATACTCGAGCCGGAACTTTTGTGCTGCCTCGATCAAAGGTACGAGCTCGTCGAGTGAAGCGATCTGTGGATTAGGAACGGGATACATGAACTGAAGCAGCGCGCAGAAAACAGCTTTGCTCTCTGTGCACTCGATGTCGACGTCTTTTGGAACAGAGGATCCGGACAAAGGCTGGGGTAGGGAAAACATGTCTTTGAAAAAAGGCGAAGATGCACTTATGCACGGCGAACCTGGCGCCATCGCAGGACGCGAGGACGACGTCGGCGTCAGCAGAGTTGAACTCGAGGATGTCTTTTGTGTGGGTCATTTGAACAAGATGGTTATCAATTATGAACAAAACGTATACTTCGGAATGTCCCTTTTCGGCGATAGTGATCGCGACGGAAGCACAAACACGTCAACGCGACTGCTACTAAGTATCAGGCTACTTGTTACATTTCTTACGAGAGCGGACACGCGACCGCCGAATCATTTTGGTCCAAGTGGAACGAAAGGCGTGCTTTAGCAACATCACCTTCCTGGAAAGCAACAGCATCCATCTGAGTACTACTTTCTGCCTCCCATATCTCAGCGTACGGTCCCATTTCTTCGATATTCATGTTCGTAATTGAACAGAGCGCCACCCAGGGTGCCTAACATTGAGGCTGAGAGGATCATTTACCTTTCTGAGATCGAAAGCGCGTCTTTTCTTTTTGTTATGATTCAGGCAAGGACGACATTGAGCGTCGTTTTCTAGGTCTGAGCTGCAGAGCTCGGACACCGGGTTCTAGCAGGACTAGGCATCACGATGAAGAGAGATGTCAACTTGTACTGGGTGAATGAGTGTACAAGAGAAGGAAGCTGTATTCGACGGCATCAATCTGAATATAGCGGGATAGGACTGACATTCAATCCAAAGCCAGTGATTGATCCTGCACTAAGTAGATGTGTCATCATGTGATGCTAGCTGAGTTCACGCCGCAACGGTAGATTCGCTTTTGAGAGAGACAAAACATAACTCGCCATGGTTAGAAGATCCATTCCTGACAGATTACACAGTCGCGAGCGATTGGATGGGATGCTTGAGAGAGAACGTCACACGTCAAGAAGGTTGATACTTTTACTAGTCTACCACAAATGTTCTCCTACCACCTCCATTCAATTTGACCCTCGCTTCTTCCTCTTACGCCCTTGAAGGGGTGTATTCCTCACTGATGGTAAATTTGGACACTCGAAGGCTGGAGAATGTATGCGAGGACACAGAGAAGCGGACCAGGACGACATGAGCCGGTGAGGGTCTGTGAGAAAGATTAATTGAAGAGTCGGCAAAAATCGAGGAAAAGACACACGTCGATTCAGGGTTCCACTCTGCTTTCAACGCGTATCGCCCAGTGGGGGGAATCTGGGGCATCTCAAAACGGAGGACATGAGAGCGCGCGTCCCAGGTCCACGAAGACCCGATTCCACGTAAACCTGGTACAAGCGAACCAAACGGGATTTCGAGTTCGACCTTTTCCATGATATGCGTCGTCATGCGCGACGTCAAAAGGATTTCAAACTTTCCAGGGAAGAGATTATCTTCAACGCGATAGGAATGGGAGGCGCCTGAGGCAACTGATAGTCGGCCAGGACAAACTTGCCATCGGGGGTACGAAGGACATGCTCTGGTGGCTGGACCACCTGGCGAGGCGAATGCATGGGTGAAACGCGGGATGGGTGATAAGAGAAGGGTTCGATAGAGTCAATGTACAATCTGGAACGCCGGACAGCCGTGAATCAACGTCGATTCTGCCTCGGACGGAGGAGGATAATGTGTTTCCGGTCCGGGATACAAGCGCCTTTAGAGTCTCGACAATGTCAAAGTAGATCTCGTTATTAACGTGTCTGACGCCTGCGCGGCGCCATGGAATAGGGCTGGTAAAGGGCTTGGGGCATTCGACTGGCCGCCGAGGAGGGAGTTGAGTAATGACGGAGGGGTCACGATGTCGCGTAGGGCGTTCGGGGAGGTGGTCAGCGGGTGTCCGGCATCGAGGCTCTCGGCGATGAGCTGATATACGATGTCAAAGTTGTCCTGCAGCGCGACGGCGTTGACGCCGTCACCAAAATATGCCTTGAGGACGTTTACGAAGGCATTGAGGAAAGCTATTCCGAGCAGCGGATCCGTCGGCGGAGAGAGCGCGCAGACTAGGTGGATATCGTTACATGGTACGCTCACTTGGTCGTACAGAACGGCATTTGTGGACTGCAGAATCGGTCGCTGGGCGGCGTCCAAGATGATGAGGCCATCCAGAGGCATGCAGTGGTTGTGGCCGTCGGCGTGTTGATGGTCGATGACAGAGCCGGTGACACGCCGATCTTGAACTACAACCACGATGACCTCTCTTGTTGGCTCCGTTCTCGAGCGCGCGCCATCCGGCAGCCATGCTGCTCCCCGTCTGCCGTCATCATTTGGAATATCTGGATTTCCTGTCGCTCAGCACCGTTCCAAGGGCAAAAGCGCTTTCGTTCGTCGACGAGAGGAAGAGAGCAAAATAGCCGGCCCATCGACACGAATCCGCGAGGTTCCAGTTGTCGTTCCCCAGAACAAACCCTTCAATCCGGGACCACTGTCTGTTGAATCCGATGTCTCTGAAGACTGGCGCGATGAAATCAGTTGGCAAAACCAGCTTCGGGTAGAGAACATGACGGATGAAGAGAGAGAAAAGGAGAAGCAAGAGATTTTGGAGCGGTTTGGTTTTGACATTGGAGATATATTGAACAAGGCGAAGGAGACGCGAGAGAAGAAGAGAAAACGTGAATTAGGTGTGTAGGCATTGCTCTCCGCGTATTCAAGGACTAATATTGACTGCAGATACACTTTCCAATAAGGATCCGTTACATGTTAGCTTGCCCGAAGGTAAGGGCCCAATTGCTGTTAAATTCCTTGATTAACACTTCAAAAGTGCCTATAACTGATGAAGAGCCTGATAGAACAGGTAAAGCTAGACAGCACTGGCTCATCTGGCCGTGCACTCTGACTCGGTTTATTTTATAGCGTCCCCGCCACCATATAGGTCCATATCAGCAGCTACCTCACGTCCGTCCACGCCAAATCGTCCCCCAAGAAAGTTACGGTTCGCAGAGCTGTCGCCCAAGGACGTGTATGTCTATGAGTCTGCACCTCCGTCTCCGCGTAGAAAGACGCTTCTTGCCCTCCACCGCCTACCGCTGATGACGAGACCGTGTCCTTGGGTTCCTATAAAGGACCCCTCTTCAAAAACAACACCGAGCCCGAACCCGAGGAAGGCACTCCCGAGTATATCAGACGTCGCTACTTCCCTTCCGCTCCCGCCACCAATCCAGACCTTGAATGGATGAAGGCTGCCATATCGGACACCCGTCGAGCGATGCTTCTCCGCTTGATCAAGTGAGGTTTGATCTCTCTGGCACTCCAATACCACGCGCAAAGTCTCTCGCCCTACCTACTCATCTCGGCCTCCATCACCATGCCGAAGGTTCCCATGCAGGCTACACCATAGACGACATTTTCTTGCTGGCACGTTCCACGGTGGTCGCGCAGAGGGCCGCGATGCTCGGTGTTCTTGTCGGTGTCGCGAAATGGCTCAGAGACGGATGTCCTGGTGTAGAACAAGATGTATCGCGCGACATTCCCTCAAAAACTCTTCCTCTACTGAAACGGATTTTATTTGCCGGCTTGGAAGTGTTACCAGAAAAGGCAGCGTTGGCGCTCGCGGTATTGATGTGGTTTGGCAGTGCCTCATTGGTTGGAAACACGGGAAATAGCCGCACTCGAGGTTGATCTAGAGGACCTTGAATACCAGTTTGGTGAAGTCGAGCTAAATCTGCCGGGCTCGACGACTTCTTCACCTGCTCCATCTGTTTCTGCACTCATTGATGTAATTCCCTTGACAAAGTCCTTCCTCAGATAGCTCCCCTTGTTATCTCTCCGCCCGATTTTGGCACCACGGAGTCTCAACGCAACCTGACCTCCAATCAGCACCAGCTACTCTCCGTTGTTACACGGATAGCCAAGCATTCGACCAGCGCCGCGGAAGCTATTGTGCAAACACCTCGTCTGGTAGCTGGCATTGTCAACACCTTCCTCCTCCTCCCCGTGACTCCATCCCCATCCGCCTTGAAATGCCTCACGACTCTCGTCGTCGCTTCCCGGTCTAATGCACAAGCCATATGCGATCCCGCCGATGCGCTCCTCAAATTCGTGACTGGCTCGCCGCCTGATCCGGACTTGCTGATTGGGACCTTGTGCGTCTACGCTGCGTTGGCCAAGTACGGGCTGTACTCGCACTCCGCTACCGACGCGCAGGAGCTGTGGATGCGGCTGGGGACGCATGTGGCCTCGCTGCGCTCATCACGCAAGCCTCGGGACGTGAAAGTCGTCGAGGCGTGGGCGGCGTTGTTGGAAGCGTGGATGATATGTGCGCGGGATCCGCACCGGACGAGTCCAAGTCACGATATATTGTGGAGCCGCGTTGTTGCGTGGGGGTGGGGTGATGATGTGCTGGCGCTTAATGCGTTGAGTACGGAAGCTCAGGATGTTATTACCTTGAGGATGGTGTCGACGCAGAGTGCCATATGGGGGTGTATATCGGCGTGGCTGGAGGGTGCGCGCATTAACGCTGTTCGCGGTGGAGAAGCTGAGCGCGAGGCGGCGTTGACGATGTTGAAGGCTGATTTTGAGTCGCCTAGTGGGACGGGCCAGCGCGCCATGGGTGCTACGGTTGCAGGGCTTAAGACGGAACTGGAGGTCTTGAAGCACACATTACAGATATCAACGTTGGCGAATGCGGCAGTGTATGCTTCGTCATTGGCATCGATACTGCGCTTGTCGCTAGCGTGCTCTACGACTTTCGATCTCCCTATTCCCGAGATATCCCAGCTGTGCGCGTCTCTCGTGTCAAGTCCTGTGTGGTCGATGGCGGACAAGGCGAGTTTGGCGGGCTTGTACGGTAAGGTGCTTTCTCGACAGTTATCATCTTTGTTGGTGCAGTATCTGCGCTTTGCGCGGACGCTGCCTGGGACCACGGAAGATATGTGGCTGGCGCAAGCTTTTGCGATCATACTCCGACTCCGTGTCGGCGATGAAGATGTCGCTCTCGATCTGCTCGGCGATGTTCTTCTTGCAGTGAACAGCGAGTGGGCGAAGCCACGGGGGCTCGTCGTTCCGCAGGTCATCTGGGATCGGGGTGGGCTGCAAGTTCTGCTCCCCATCTTCACACACGTCGTTCAGCCCTCCGAGAATGTGCGCGTTGCGCCGGTTATCGCTTCTCCCAAATCCATCATGGAGTCAACGACACTGCGCGTGCCGACCTTTGTGTTGCTCATGACGGACTGGAACCCCGCTGGGCTGCCGCTCACGCGTGACTGGGCATTGGCGCCGCTTGACCACATTTTGCGCTCGGGGCACGCCGCGTCAGTGTTCAAGCGCAAAGGGATCTTTCCCGAGACGTGGGATACCTCGGAGACGGAGATCGTTCGCGCGAGCTTGTTGCTGGCGAAGCTGGCAAGGGAGCTCGTGCGGCGCTTTGCGTCTGCGTTGGTGCGGAGCGCGTGCATGTCCCGGAATGAGGCCGTCTTTGGGTGCATGAAGGTGTTCATGCTGGAGCACGAGCAGGAGCATGATGAAGGGACTGATGAGGTTTTCCGCGATGCTGTTGTCGGGCAGCTGATGGACGACCTTGTTGCGCCGTTCACTTTGCAGCATGCGCGCGCAGACGAGGATGAGGACGACGATCTGGAGGTGGTGGCGAAGCGGTTCCTGGGGGCTACGCCGTTCTATCAGTATTACACCGACTTTGTCGCGCTGTACGATGCGGTGTCCTTTGCGCATCCGCTGTTCACGCGGCTCCTCCTGCCGCCGACGAGCATGCGGTATGCGGTGGACTACCGCAGGCATCTCTGGGTGGACTTTGGACATCTGATGAAGAACGTAAGGGTTCATGTAGATGCGGTGATTGCGGGCGGTCTGCGGGAGTATCTCTACCCGGCCGAGACGAACAACGAGATGATCCGCGCATATTTGCGCGTTCTGTTCACCGATGCGGGGGCGGCGCAGGGCTTTACGCGGCTTGTTGCGCTGCATCATGTCTCATGCAGTGTGTGGCCTGACTTGAAGAAGGTGAAGGGCGCTGAGGATGAGGAGGCGAAGAAGCTGTTTAACCTCGTTGTGGGGCAGGGAACGGCGGCTGTGGTTGGGGATGTGATGTGTTATACGCAGAGGTCGGAGGGCGGCGTTGTCGTTCCTCCTCCGCAGTGTTTTGAGTTGGGAGAGGGTGTCAAGGCTGAAAGGATAGTGCTTATTAGGAGATGGTGTGCTAGTGATGTTGCGGAGAAGATGGTGGCTTTATATACGTAGTGTACGTAGTATCGGGTTGCATCGCGGTGGACCAAATTCGTAGAACTTGCGAATGTCGAGCTCTCTAAGCGACCTTCCACGGACATGCGTGGTCTGTAGATTTTTGGCGAATTTGAACTTATTCTCTCGGACTATGAACATGTGTTGGCGTATACAAATGGAGAGTCGCAGGCATTGGTTTTGTTGGATTTTAGTGATCGAGCCGCGAAGGTTGAGATAGGTGACGAGCTTGGTAACGAGTGGCAGCTCGTGCTGGGAAACTCCGCAGTTGAGGACGGCACAGGAAGATTGTACGTTTCGCTTTGAGCTGGGTGTAGACGTCCTCGCGACTCAACCAACAATAGATAGTTACTAGAAATTTGTTTGGAAACCCCGAATCTTACAGGTCTTGCAATTGATTGGCACACGAAAACAAGAATACTGTAGTATTTCGACCGTAAGTTCACAAAATTTTGAATTTTTCGACCTTCCCACGCCCGATAAGTGATCGGAGGCGTTTTCCGGTGTCCGATAAGGAAATTCAGAGGCCTTGTGACCTGTGACGTGAACTTACGGTCGAAATAGGACAGTACAACATACATGTGTACTGAAAACTGCAGCAGAATAAATATGTTACAAGGGATATCACAAACCAAAGATCAATACAGACAACGAACACCGTGCGCATTTACCCGTCGATCTTCCTGATCGTACGCTTCTCCCTCTCCCCAACAACCTTCAACAGACCCTCATTCTCCATACTCTTAATAACCTCCGTAAACTCCGCCGCATCCACCTTGATGCTACTCTGCCCCCCAAGCGCCTTGATCGCGTCCGCCCACTTGATGCCCCTCACGCCATCCGAGCCATTTAAAACATTCAAAATCTCCTTCCTCATGTCATCCCGCAACTTCCTCTGTCCCTGCCCAGTGCCCGTGTTGAGCATGCCCATATCAATCTTGCCCGTCCTCGGGTCCATGGCGCTAGTCCTGATCGCCTCCCGCATCAGTCTGTACGCCTCTTTGACGTCTTCGACTTCCACAAAGGCGGACAGGCGCATGCGCGCGTGGCCTTCAGAGAGACGGATCATGCTCTCTAGTTGTCGGGTAGTGGCGGTGATGCGCTTTTCGCTCGCACGGGGGTCGTCGCCCATGTTGCGCATCTCGACGTAGGAGCGCACCAGCTCGTCGCCTGCGTCGTCGGTTATTTGAGGATGGACCTTGTTGCGGGCGTAATCGATGTAGGCTGATAATTCTTCAACAGGCTGTCGACAATACTTGTGAGTTTCATGAATAGATGACAAAGATTGAAGGACTCACCAAGATGTCCAGTTCACTGGACTCCGGAGTATCTTCAAGATATAGGCCAACCAGATGCTCGGCGAGACGACGGTCGAGTTGCTCGTCTACCTGATCGAGTACCAGATAAAGCAAATCGAATCGTGATATCAACGTCGGTGGTAAGTCGATGTTGCGCGTTATCGGCAGGTCGACATCGTACTTCGAACCAACAGGGTTAGCAGCAGCAAGGATCGACGTCCTGGCATTGAGTGTGGTGATGATACCGGCCTTAGCGATAGAAACAGTTTGTTGTTCCTGCAGAGCCGTAAGCTTGGTTGAAATAAGAAGAATGAAAAACGAACCATGACTTCATGCAGAACACTTCGCGTCGCGTCCGCCATTTTGTCGAACTCGTCAATGCAGCAGACACCACCGTCACTCAGAACCAATGCACCACTAAGCGAACAATGAGATCAAGCTTAAGTGGAAATGCGCTAGAGCTACCTTTGCAGCACCAGTTGCTTCGAATCAGGATCCCGAGTAACATAAGCAGTCAAACCAACTGCAGATGAACTCTTGCCGGAGGTATAGACACCACGAGGAGCAATCTTATGCACGTACTAAAGAGCGCTTTAGTACTCTTTTTGTCTGGCTCGAGAAGAAGATCATACCTGCAAAATCTGCGACTTACTCGTTCCCGGATCTCCAACGAGCAGAACATTAATATCGCCACGATATCTCGGCCCACCTGCCCCTCCACCCCTCGATATACTTTTGTTAGTGCCACCAAACAACTGCAACAGAATCCCCTTCTTCACGTCGTCCATCTCCCATATAGACGGGGCAAGCGAGCGCGACAGTATGTCATATACATCCGGGTTCTGGCTGAGCTGCCTGATCTTCTCCTCCATATGTTGACGCTTCGACAGTACTTGGTTCTCCTCCCCGTCGATAAGCGCATCACCTTCGTCATCAGCACCGTCGCCAATACTAGCGTGTTCCTTCCCCACTGTCCTCGTAGACTTGTCAAAGCCAAGCCCAACGCCACCGCCTACTTTCAAGTGTACGACGTCCAGGTAGGTCTTGAACAGGCTCTTCATCGTCCTCTGGTTCGGATTAACGCGCACGGGCACGCTGCGGAAGACGCCAGTGATGATTAGGCGATCGCCAGGCTTGGACACGTCCACGAGCTCGTCGTACACGCTCAGCGAGACGGTGTGGGGCGTCTGGCCATCAGGTACAGCATCGGGTGTCTCTTGAAGGCGGATTACCTGTCGGTCAGAGAATGAACAACGATTGTGCACGAGCGACATGGTCCCGACGGACGCGCACACGTCGCGAGGGCAACGTGCGGGCTCTTCGATTTTGCCTCGGTCAATCTCGACTTGCACCGTGTGGGAGCAAGTAAGGCAGCGGAAGAACGCGACCTGCATATCTGGAATGACGGGAGTAGCACGGATAACGAGTCCTTTGATGCAGACAAGTTTGTCGGTGTCTAACAAATAAGTGAGTTTAGGGTTGAAGAACCAAGAAATGTGCATTACCTGTCGGGTTGATATCGCGCATGTTCACTGGAGGTACACCGAATGGTCGGATATTGTATACCTTGCGCGTAATTTCTTCGATTTCCTCGTCACCTGCTTCGCCCTCCATGCCTTCAACGCCATTCTGCTGATCGAGATCGGCGAGCTCGAGCATGAGGGTTCTGAGGACCTGATCCATAACAGGGACAACTTCCTGCGGATATTTGACCAGAAGGTTATACAGCTTTTTCGAACCCGGATACGCCAGAAGGTTCTGCATATCCAAACTAAGACTCGTCTGGCCCGTCATACGCATTTTGCGCATATATCCCTCGTACACGAGCGTCTCGCCTTCCTGCGGCGAGGAAAGAGGACGAGTAGGACGTCCTTGCTCGCGGTCGTAGGCGATGCGGTATTTGAGCTTGAAGCCCTTCATGAAGTCGCGTGCCATTTGGATAGTGTCATTGATGTTGACTGTGGTACCCCAAATGGCGCGAATTTCGTCTGGTTCGTCGTCAGAAAGAACACCACCGACGGCGGATAAGGTGGCCTGAGAGTTAAATATGTCAGATCTGTTGGGATTGCCGGGAGTACGTGGACCGCGTCGAGCACTCGAAGATGGTGTCAGTATGGTAGACCCATGAATGTCACCCCGTCTGTTGCGCGGAGTACTTGTTGCAGCTTTTAATGGGCTCCTGTTAGTTTGATTAGCGCGTCTGTAAGTATATCGCTTGGAGACGCACGTTGGATAAACTATAGGGTCAGAGTCTGGCGGTGGGTCACTAGCACCAGGTTTCGTAGGAGATGAGGGATATCCCAATTTAGGGGGGGAGGAGGAGCCATCTTGAAAAGGTCAGGAACGAACGGTGATAGAAAAAGTTGCCTACCTCGGAAAAGAGGCGTCCTGTTGGGCGTCTTCATGCCCAGGGCCCTTCTAGCGACCATGCCAGACATTGGAGTCGCGAATGACGCGCTTTGCTGTCTCCGTTTCGACGGACTGCCCGCCGCAGACGGGGTGCCCTGTAGGAAAAGCGGGTTCGGGTCGCCGGCCTCAGAGTGCAAAGGCGTGCCGGCGACACTGCCAATGTCTTCCATTTCGACATCGTCAGAGGAAGGCAGTTCGGCGCGCGGTGGCGAGGACATGGTGATGGTAGGAGACAAGCGTAAATTGACGCGACGCGTGACAGTTGTCACTCTTTCACTTTTAACCACTCACCACCATGAAGGCGACGGCAGCAACGCCTGTCAACCTCGATGACCCCAGCGAGGTGGGCGACTTTATAGAAATTTCAATATACTGGCTGACGCATGCCATAGGCGACCTTTGTGATACCATTTATTGCTCTTTCAAATAATAATGACACTCACAAAAAATAAAAGTTTCGATTTGGCTGGGTTCGATCGCGTGATGTCACCGGCCTCGGGCAAGATTGCAGCTTAGGATTCAACACTTTTCGCCTTGGTTTGGCCAGTAGAACTTCATGGCTATACAGCTAACATTATCATCGAGCTTCCTGTAGCCCAGAATGGTCTGAACCCATGACGGTAAACGAGCACCCGTCGCGTCGCCACTGTGACATCAGGCGATCGAACCCAGCCAAATCGAAACTTTTTTTTTTTGTGAGTGTCATTATTATTTGAAAGAGCAATAACGGTCAGGGCCTTCTTCATGGCAGTGGCATCTGCTGACTGGGTACAAGACACCGGCGACGACGACTGGGACGAGGAATTTGACGAGGACCACGACGAGGTTCCAGAGCTGCGCTGGGATGCGTACAAGTCCGCCTGGAAGCACTGTCTGGACAGGATCCAAGTACGTTCCGTATCAACGCTGCACTTACCCTTGTTAACGGCAAGCAAACAGCACATCGTTCACAAGCTGCACGAACCTGTCGTAAACTCTATTTCTCAGCAAATCGGAGATGCATATTCACAGACACTGCCAGGCCTACCACACTCGGAATTGCCTGTAATCGCTGTGTCTAGTACGCTCTCACGTCTTCATACTATTCCCCGACTGAGACGTGTACAGATCTTGGAGGAGGGAGCACTTTTCTCGACGAGCTTACCCGACATCTGGATCCCGACGAAGACGATGAAGAACCCTCTATATACACCAATCATATATCCCCGGCGCAGTGTCCGAACATTACCAACGGAATGAGGGCGTTGATAACAGGCTTCACAAAAAGGCCCCCTGACAAGAGGAAAAGTTCGTTCATCCTCCCATATTCATACCGCGACATTCATCAATATAGCAGCTCCAAGGACTACGGCTTCATCCTCGCTTGCCAGTTACGATATAACCATATTGGATGCGTGGTATAGCGCCGTCAGAAAAGATAGAGGTATGTCCTGCCTTTCGACGCGTAACAATATTGAAGACCTCCTGTAGAGAAGCGCGATCAACCGCTCCCCAACCTCGTAGTCTTGTTACATGACTTTGAGCGCTTTGATCCTTCTATAATGCAGGACATACTCTACATCTGTAGTCTCCACATTCCAAAAATCCCTATCGTCTTCGTCGTATCCCTCTTATCGCCACAATCCCCCACCTATCTGCACGTCACATACCCGCGCTCGACATTGGCGGTATTGCGCATACGACAATTCTCCGTCCCATCTGGCGCACATTTACTAGACGAAATCATTCTCGGGTAATACGCTCGATATTTCGGTTCATTTCATCGACTTATGAACTTTATAGACCTTCTTCAGCAATGACTTCAGACCCGATATCATACTTGGCCCTGCGGCGCTTAGCTTCATCGTCGACCAGTTCGAGCGGTACGACTCTTCCGTCGAAAGTCTAATTCACACACTTCAAGTACATCTGTTCTCTGTTATTGTTTATAATTCTTGTTGACACCCTCGCCAGCTCGCTTACCTGAAGCATTTTACTCACGAGCCGCTCAGTCTTCTTTGCTACACGATGCCCAGTGAATCCGAAAGCTTTTCATTCGAAAGCCTTCTGTTCACACGCCTTGTCACCGAGAAGGACGTAGACGTGGACGCATGGACGCGGGTGACGCTCGGTAACAAGGTTCTCAACGCCCGAGACGAGCTCTACGAGTCGGCGCAAGTGAAGCGCGTAGGATTCGGCTTGCTCCGACTCGTGTATCAGTTCTTGTGTGGCACGGCTTCAAAGCTCCGAGCATGTCACCGTTAAAGCTCGCGTGTAAAATGGCGAATAGGAAGATTCTCAGCGATGTTGATGTGCTGGTGGCGAAGATCAAGTATGGCGCGTCGTTCGAAGTGGTCTTTATGCTAACTTTGTTGTAGAAACCTCAAACTTTCCGAGGTGGAACTTCTACTGTCCGAAATGCATGACTATTTTGAGGAAGCGTCAGACGAAAGGAATGCTATCGTTAATCTTCAAGACATGGAGGATGGCAGACGCGCAAAGTCCGGGTTAGCTCATTGGTTCCATGAATACATCGAGTACGTCCTGTTATTCTGATTTGACTTATTTCCTGATTGCTTCATTCAGAGACACTGCTGCGCCTCTCGACGACCTCACGCTGGCCGAAGTCTGGTATACTGGTCTGACTCCGTATCCGATGGAGGTACGTCCTCATCCTTTCCTCTTGCAATCTCAACTTGATGTCTTACAGCTCATCAACCCCTCTATGCGATCCACCGTAGTCGGCGGGCTTCTCCGGCCATACGAGTTTGCCTCCCCTCCATCCTCTGAGTCGGTCTGGGCGGGATCCATCGCCGATCTGCCTGATACCAGCATCCTCTTCCAGCGGTACCTCGACAGTGGCCGGATGATCAATGTGTACGACTGGTACGAGTCATTCCGGGGCGTGTTGGAGATGCAGAGGGAGGAGGGGAGAGCGTCGCCGAGGAAGAAGGGGAAGGGGAAGGCTAAGGCAAAAGATAAGAAGGATGAAAAAAAGTGGCAGTTGGAGTGTCAGGCAAGGTTTATGAGGGCGCTTCATGAGTTGGATTATATGGGCTTTTTGAAGCATACGGGGAGGAAGGCGGATCATGTTTTGAAGACTGTGTTTGAGATTGGGGATGATGAGTAGAGCGGTAGGTTATGTCAAGGTTATGTATATATAGCCTCAGATACGTTCGAGGTCGTTCGATATGATGAGCTTTGACATGATTGTATTCAGGCTCCAAGCGTTCCCGGGTGGCACGGAACGTAATTATGAATCCTGCTGTCAAAAGTTCCACGACACAATTGTGATGTCTTCACTCTTCTGACGAACTCGGGTAACACCCACAGAATTTAATGAGAAGATTTGTTAAGCCTTATCCCCAACAGCGTCAGAAATGGCCTCGAAACTGAACCTAGAACTTCACCTTTTCCTCAAGCAAAAAGCCCGGCCGGAGAGGCCACATTACATCTTACATGGTTACTAATTCGAGTCCAGAAGGCAGAACACTTAAAGGAGGCGGTTCGCAGGTCTTGGGAGCCGCCGAAGCCACCTCCTCGTTTCCCGAATCATAAAACGCGAGTACGAGGCAATAGCTGAGTCCCTGAGAGTAGTCGAGACCCAAATCGAGTTGAATCTGATAAAACTTCATGAGAAGTAAATGTGAATATTTGATCATGAATGGGAAAACGCGCACTTTTCAGAACTCTGAGATAAGCCTGTCCAGCGAGGGCAGCAGACGGGGTATACAGATCCAGATCTCCTGGTCCCCGGCCAAGTGAACGTCCCTGGGTGGCGCTTTGAGGTGGCGACGTTCTCGACCTCACTAGTACTTCTGGAATCCAAAAGTCCGCCCGGGTCCAATGTCATGTCGTGGGGTTCTGAAGCGTTGTACCGGAGGATAAAGTCGACTTCGTCGTCCCTCGAAGGCGCCAACGCGTCGAAAGTGAAACTACAAGCTGGAGGTCCTCGTGGTTCAGGTCCAAGGTTGAACGTTGAACTTCCACATTAGGCTCAGGGTTGATCGACGTCGTCCTCAACCTGCAACGTCGACGTCGATTCTATCCTCGAGCTCTCTGCGCCACTGCGCCTCTGCGTCTCCGGAACTGCGAATGGCCAACCTTATGGGCTTATTTAACATGAAATCTGCCCTGGAACACGATGGAAGCCAACCTTGACACTGATTTCTCAGTTTCTTGTCGACGGAATGGGCTGCGATAGGACCCGGGACCTCCAGCGATTTTTGGCCTTTCTTGACCTCAAAAACGACCAAAATTCCCGCGCAAGATAGGCCTTTTGAGGCGCGTTTGGGACAAAGTCCGGCGCGATTTTAATTTAGGCCTTTTGAGGCCAAACTTGGAGTCACAGGGGAAATTTTGACAGTGACACCCATTATTGAAACTCTTATCCCATCATCATAGGACCCCGCTAAGGCCGTCAGAGTGTGACGAGGATGAGGAAGACAACCTAGAAGAGGTAGGAAGCTTACGGCGGCCAAAGTCAACGAAAAAAACATGCGGAAGAAGAAAAAATGACATACCACGTGACAAACCCCATTTGAGCCAAAATCGTTGGCCTTTCCTGAACGTCGCCATGGCCGGAGGTTGAGGGGAGCTTCCCGGGTCCTGCTGCGATGCACCATGTAAAACTCTTCAGAATCTCTGTTTTCTGAACTCTCCTCTTTTCCTACCGCGGTTCTCGACGACCTGAGGAACGACAACATCATGAGTTCAGGCTTTCTCTCACTCCAGCAGTACGTATTCGCTTACTCCGATGTTGAGACATAAATTGAACTAACATGATGTTATCGACTCGCAGCCTTGTAGTGGGAAAGCAACCTAATTAGGTGTCATGGCACCACGATCAGGGTGATGTGGAGTTTGGTCGTAAATCCAACGGCCGCTTTCTTACATCACGCAGGCTTCGCACCCCACATTTGTTCAGGTCTAAACAAGGGTTTTAACAATGGTAATCGTCGGGCGAGTTTGCACACTCTCTACTACAAACTCTCATCATGCCCACCATCTGGTTCAGTGCGTGTTTCTCTCTTTGCGCTAAACATGGCTCATCTCTACGACAACTGACAGTAACTGGCGCGTCGTCTGGCATTGGAAAATGTATGGTCGAACAACTCCTGATCGCAGACAACGACGCCATCATCATCGCCGCCGTGCGCCAACCCGAGCTGTTCCCTACCCAGCTATCCGTTTCTACCGACGCCTATCCTGCCTCTAAGCTTGATGTCGTCCATCTCGACCTCTTCGACCGGCTGACCTTTAAGCCCGCTCTGACTTATGTCTTGGAAAAGCACGGCAAGCTGGACTTCTTCATTGGCTGCGCTGGCATTGGAGGCGACCTCAGTGAAATCGAGGGTTTACCGCAGCAAGTCATAACCGACAACTTCGAGGTTAACTTTTTTGGCACCTTTGGGGTCATGAAGACGTCGGTCGAACTGTTTCGCTTGAAGGGCGGTTTCAAGATATTCCAGGTACGTCTCGGCGTGTGGCAAGACGCGTGTCTAACCTATCACAGTTTACTTCTGAAACAGCTATTCATCCGTTCCCCGGAACAGGCTGGTACGGCGCAAGCAAAGCTGGTATGCTCTCCTGCAAGAATGTCAAATAAGATCTAATTCCTGGCGTGCTCCAGCTCTCGAAAACCTGCTGGGAACATACACTCAAGAACTAGCACCGTCATGGAACATCCAGGTATTCCGGGATCTTTCCTTTAACGACTACAGTTTTGACTTCCACTTCAGATCCATTGCATCGCGCTAGGCGCGTATCTAACCCGCATGTCGCAGAACATCACTGTCTTCCCGATACATCCGGCGTACGTCGGAACTCACATGGAGAGTGCGATTCGTCCCCTCTGCATGGGGCTAGAAAGACCGACGGCGGCGCAGGGCGCGGCGGAGTGTCTGGCTGTTATCACCAGGGCGGATGTGGAAACACCTTTCCATCTTATCGTCGGTCAGGATAGCAAGGCATTGATGGAGATGAAGAAGATCGAACTCGAGAAGTCTTTGGCGTTCTATAACAAGTGGGTATGATAAAGTCGAGCCGTGGATACATGATAGGAAATATATCTCAATTACACTATCGCCATGTTCAAACGACTCATTGCCATCCTACATCGAAGTACACCCAAGCCACCAATAAATATATAATACACCCTGACCAACGTCGCCACACCAAATCAGAGTGCCAAGGCGCCACCCAATTTCGCGTCTCTTCTGATGCTGCTAGTATTCGACCCAGACTTCACATCACCCACTGGATCATCCGTAAACGTATCCATTGTTATAGTCACTTGCGGCTCGCCAAGGCTTGCCTCTGAAGGGCGTCCCACAATGCGTCCAATGCGGTTAGGGCGATGCTGGGAGGAGCTGTATTCATTCCATTCTACGGAGCTGGAGTCCTGAATGCTCCTCCGCCGATTAAGCATGAGCAAGCACGAGTTGCAGTATGCTTGAGTATTCATGCTAGTCAGTCTGGGTGCTATCGGCGGCGAAGAGGAACCTCAAACCTTTTGGTATGAAGAAAAAGAAGAGGAAGTATATGTTCGTTGCTGGGACGGTTGCGAGCTGGGTATCGATCGTGAGCGACAATTTCGAAGGCGCGATAGGCTTACCATAATGATGACGAGAATGGCGGTTATACTTGTCGCCGCGCCAGACATGATACAATAGATGAGTAAACGGTCTATGACGGTGTTCGAGCTAACAGAAGTCAGTTCATCCAGGCCATCATGCTAGCATTCGGTTGAAACTTACCGGCGGAATCCGGTTTTACTCTTCAACAACAGCCAGGTCATGGTCAGCGCGATGGTCATGTCCGTAGCAGCCGTCGTCGAGTTAAGTGCATAGGCGTAATTCTGAATGACATGTTATGTTAATGGAGGCGTAAGAAGTCTCGAATAAGTACCGTGAGTTTGCCCAGCCCAACCATCGTGTCCTCCCGAGTGACAAGAGTCATGTAAACTATAGACTAGCGTGAGGACAACGAACGGATGATTGTATTTGTAGGAACACTGACGTGCGAGAAGTCCTGTTTAAGTAGAGACCCAAAGTTTATCTGCCAAGGCAAATGAGGAAGTCGATTTGTCTTACCTGCTTGCGCGACAGACATGAGGATCTATGATTGGAGGCGAACATTGAGCACCACAGAATAGACAGACGGGATTGGTTGCTTACGACAGGCGTGGGCCAGAGCCACGATCGACCAACTGCATTGTCGTATTGGTCAAGAGTTAGTGTAAAGTTCGAAAGGGATGACGAACGTCGACTGATACGATATACATAGAATCTATACAAGACCAATCAACACATGCGACTGGAGACGCGAAGAAACGTACGCTTGAACGAGGAGTGCAATAATTCCCTACATAGTTTAAATCATTCTAACGCAACCTCGGACGGCTGAAGAATATACCTCCAAGATGGCTTGACCCTACATGAAGCCAATGTCAGTTGGATTGCTCCACGAGCCACCGGCAACGCACAAACAGGCCCCCAGGAATCTCGTTTAGTGTCACCGGATCCTGCGCGGCTCATCAGGATGGGTCCTCGAGCAAGACAGGGAAGGTTGCACGGTCAACGCACATTACCGTTTTTGATACTCCAGAAGTACACTTATGAATGAGCATTCCTGACGCCTTGAACCAGGTCACACGCTCACCTGCTTGTATCAAGCAGATCTGGTGTGCTATATCCCCAGCACAGAGGAGGCCGACAAAGGTCTTCGTCCATACGTGATCCTTTTGTGCGTTTTGGAAGTAAATCACGGTTTGGAAGACGGTCACTTTGCGCAGCATCAGCCGTGTGTGAGGAGGAGGAATGAAGGTAGACGAACGCGAAGTAAATCTGAGTCGTCCGTTTCCAAAGGTCAGTTAATAAAGACGGGCGGCCGGAGAGATGGACACACGCGAATGCAACAAGCATAGCAACATAGAGCATTACTATGGGAGAAATCATCTTGGGCTCCGGGTCCTGGGAGAAGATCCACCGTGCTGGCGAGGGTGGAAGTCAGTCAAATAGCGCTAGGTAGATGTCGGACTGCAGCGTGGCATGCAGATTACGGCGGGATACAGAACATGAGGACAAAACATTATTGATCAAGAATTTATCCCGCCACTCTAACCCCTCTAACAAGCATGCCCTCGCTACACGAAAACACCAGATGGGAGGTGTCAAAGTCGATCGGGGGTCGTAACAGGCCACTTTATGTAATCGGCTCGCCGGGCCTTATCAGCTTGCGATCGCGTTCAGCGCATTTTTTGCTGTTGCTCTTCTTCGCATCCTCAAATACACCCCCATCTCTAATCAACCCATCTCCTTCTCAGCACGGGTTCGCCGCTTTGAGTTCTGCTCCGCCCTCGTCTGAACAGGGCAACCGCCGCCCAACATCCCGTACTTCCATACGTCCATAAACGTTAATTTTCTGTCGTTTGTTTTCAAGCAAGGGAGATATGCTATGTGGGGCTTTCTTTTGAGCATTCACATCTGAGATTCGGGTTTGAGATATAAAAGAGGATGAACTTGAATGAAATTCCTTGTCTGACATGTGGCGTTTTTCGAGGTTCCTCGTGCGCTGAACTCACTAGCAGCTTTCTCAACCATTTCAAATTTGGGACTCTCATTGTGAGAACATGTTAAGGAGATATATACGACATGTTTCTGTTGTGCACAGCCTACCGTAGGCGGGAAGGCCAAGGATGAATTTTGTGTTTCGATCACTTGTGCTCGGGTCCGTCGCGTCACCTTCGGGGCTTACAGTATATGTTCGAGGTATTCTCACTTCATCCCATCTGTATTTTCGTCTAGTACTCGTTCTGTTCGTGTTAAGAGTCGAGGGTAGAGTACGGCATACTACGATCGTGTTCTCTTTCTCCATCATCTGGATTATCCTCATGTAGTTTGGGCGGCGCCGTCTGCAGGCGAGTTGACCTCGAACAATGAACGCGGCTGGGCTTCATCGTTTTCAGTACGTGAGCAGTCGCTGGTCGGCCCTCGAATTAACGTGTATGCAGCCCCACCGACGAACGAGCAAATGTTCTCGAGCAGCGGAAGCCACAGATAATATTGGTGCTCGTTCATGAATCATGACTGCTTGGTGGCCATCGACCGACTCCATCGGCGGCTAGTTCCTGACGACGTCTTTTCCCTACCGTGCTCTGTGCTTAGCGAACCTATTGTGGGCATGACCCAGCAAGAAGTTGCATCTCAGCCGCGCCAGATGGCCCTGCTCCTTGAGGCTCCTTGTAAGGACCGCACCATCGAAGTCTGTAACTGCGTTAAAGCTTTCTTTCGGCTAGCACCTTCAAAGCCCAGTCCTCCTTCGCTGCAGGTGAATGAAAAAGTGTGAGGCCATCGAGCAGAAATGCAGGTTCTATTCAACGTGCTTGGGTGGTCACATCATGAGCACCGATAACAGCGTCAGCGAGCTCGTGACTGCCTTGTCGATTCAATTTGGCGGGCAGAAGCTGAGACAGGTGAGCAACTTTTGTTGGTGTTGTTCTAGCCTGACCGTGCCACAGTTGTACTGGCATACCAAGCTGGAGCAGCTACCACACTGTCCAACCGCCTGCACGCAATGTCACGCGTCCTAGGGAATGATTTTTTTTACCCCCGACATCCTCAACGACGACCTTGATACCTCTGTTCACCGCGACGTTACATCCGAGAGAGTTCCATGAATGGAAATGGAACTTGGCATGCGTGGTCAAGCAGAAGTGCCAGTACGCAAATTGTTTTTGTTATTACAACGTTACTCACTCTCGTCTAGTCCAAAACGACAGCGAATGTTTCTGATCACTGACCATGGTCGACCTTGGGCAACTAGCAGGGATCGGCCGCGGATCCTTGACTTTACTAGAGGCGCTGATATCAGGAAGTGCCCTTGTAAGTGTTGGCTGGCAGTGAGTTCTCAAGTCTTGTTCAAGGCTGTCCTCATTCTTGATAGGATATTCGGGCACTAGATATTGCCGGCGCGCGCGTCGTTGGCGCATAACTATTGATTCTGAACTCACGCAGTAAGCCTACTTGGTTCTCCTTGTGCTTCTTACTAACTTTGTAATAGATAGTCAAAACCTCTAGCGACTATGGCGCCTCATCGATGCCGGTGAAGGCTTGTCGACACTGGGATGACGGGTATGCTCGTTCCTCGGTCTTGCCATTAGCGTGCCTTCGCTTGGGGTGGGATGTCCAGCGGCTTGTGAGTAGGATAACGCGGGTGTAATCACTTCGTGTCTGAATGATCTCAATGACATAGACCCGCCATACTACGGCGTATGGGCAACATCTCTGTTGTCGCTGCTTTTCGGTAAGTTTCTAGACGTTGACGTAGATTTCTGTGTACTAATGACATACTCCAGACGTCTTTGGATCCATTCAGGAGTCAACGACGACAGTACTACCTCTAATGTACCTACTTTCTAACATCGTGTCTATCGTGTCTATCTGGATTCGACTCGTATGGGTGGGAATTGCCTAAAGTCATTGCACCATGGTGTAAGGCGCGACGTCGGGATTCTGAACCCCGACAAAGAGGACTCACACTCACTTCGAAGGATGACTACTCCGGGATCGTCTTTCCTCAGCGAGGACATTGCTGATGGCGTCGTCATGCAAAGGTAAGATTTTTAAATTTGCCTAATTCCTGCAGAAACTGATGTTGTCCTTTAGATGTGACTACGAGGGCATAGTACGACCGAAGGTGCAAGGAACAGGACCGTAGCATAGAGAGTGCACCGTCGTTATGGTACTAGTACGACGTGCGCCGAGCCCGCCAGACGTGGCGTGTGAGTGGTGGGTGGGAGATCGGGATAATCGTCGACTTCAAGCTGGAGGATGGGGCGTAGGGAAGGAAGATATTGTCGTGAACCCTCTCGCACGACACGGAGACCCGCCACTTTCTCATCACGCCATGGTGAGCTTTTGAAATTCAAGTCGGTTACTAAGTTGACCTTTTTGGTACTTAGGACTTGTAAAAGTTGTATTTCGTCGGGCGCTGACGTCGACAACCAAGCTGTGTTCTCTCGGCTTGAACAATGAGGACATTGCCAGGTGCTCGGTAAGTCTTTCGCAAGGCTTGTTGCTATTGAGTGCATACTAACATCGTTGTCTTACCAGACTTTGACTAGAGTTACATGGGAGATTGTTCACCGTTGGCCCAAGCCCCAGACCGAGCTACTGGCGAAGATTCCTACCTTAGTGATGTAGCCCCCGCCTGCGATGTAGACTCGACTTGGTGGGATTCGCGGGTTCTTTCGCATAGTCTATGTAGCAGTATTGGCCTTAGTTTACACTGTATGGCTACCGCGTCTTTTAGATACTTCATGGTCCTTACACTGCCTTCATACTGACAAGGTTCCGTAGTATACAGGCTGCCCTCCCCATAAGTCTGACGAGATCGATGGCCTCCATCACGCGCACACACCCTAGTCTCAAGATCGCGAAGTCCTTATACCCCTCCACCTCAACACGACTCCTGACGGTCGCCGCCTCGAAAGAGAGGGCATGAGGTGAAGAAGTGAACCACCGCCAAAGAGGAGGGTTGATGCGCCTCGAGCACACCGCCTTCTCTGGGCGTGCTCCTCACATTAGAGAGAGGAAGGAACGGAGAAGGTGAGGCGGTATGCACCCAGGGTACTGTTTGCTACGAAGGGTGCATGTACATGGGGGGAGTAGTGCGATGGAGAGCGGTGTGTGTGAGACTGTGAGTGTCTTCACTACCGATTCGTCAGCTACGTGTGAGGGTGGTTCAATGTTCAACGCGTACGGGAGCTGAATTCTAAACTCCAGATAACTATCTGTAAGGTACAGGCTATCTCTAGGGTAGCGGAGACTCTGCAAGTCACCGAAAACGGTAGCACCTTCGCGAAGCCGACGCGTCTTGGCCAACAACAAAATGCATGTATGGCCGGGGACCATGCATGGTTTGGCCGGGTGCGCCGTGCCTGACCGAGACGTCCTAATAACGAGGTAATTTGCATACAGGATGAGTACTAAGTAGACGAAAATACAGATGGGATGAAGTGAGAATACCTCGAACATATACTGTAAGCCCCGAAGGTGACGCGACGGACCCGAGCACAAGTGATCGAATTACAAAATTCATCCTTGGCCTTCCCGCCTACGGTACACAGCCAATACTAGATTTTGAAATTCCGGCGCACGTAAGGTGGCGACGCGTGATGGCTAGTGTGGTATGTAGTCATCGTAGTCCGGTGATATGATGAAGTCGGCGACCGCGGATACGGCTCAGATCTCCCAGACGATGAGCGACCTCTTCTTGCGTACTACAGTGCCAGCCATCACTTCTCTTACCCCCGGCTGTAGGCCGGGGAGATTTTTTTCAAGATTTTACACTATTTTTCCTGAATCCGGCTGCTCAAAATACGGTGTTTTATGCAGTCAACCCAATTTTCCCACGCTTATTTCACTTTTTCGGGGTTGAGAAAAAAATAGAATCTGTATTTCTACCTGTAAGCGTGCAGAATTGTGTGCAAGAGACCCTGTCTGATGAGAACGACCCATTTCTGATGTCCTAGGTTGACTGTGGGCCGAGATTTGTCGACCACGGCAACGAGGTCACGATGTGTGACATCTGTGACACACTGCCAGAGCGTGACACATTTCACTTTTTTGACCATGAAAAAATGAAAACTTAAACTAGGGCTTAGATATTTTAATGGGTGATAGCCCTATACAAATAGAGTCGTTTTACACTATTTTCGAAATTGGTGAGGTGTGACCCCAACGGTGGTGTGCTCTGTGACGGAATTGATCAAAATGCCTGATTTGGCAGGTGGAGAGGTGGTGACTGGCACTGTAGTCGCACGCCATTTGATATCTCCGTCCAGCGCCTATCATCTTGCAAAAGTAACCACTGTGGCGCACGAAAAATACGCAGACGTCGTCGCGGGGACGTGGTCGTCGCGCTACTTGTGGATATATCTTCCAGTGTGTTTTTGGCGCTGGTGCACCTCGACTCCAACATATCGAACAGTGCAGATATATCACTCGGCGGGGTGGAGCAATGGAAAATGTTGAGGTATTCAAGACGTACAATTGATAACAAGACTTCCCGTAACGGGCATCACCGTCATTGTATCGCGTAGCGTGTCCAAGAAAGTATACCACCCAGCCGTCAACGGATGCGCCGACGAAGAAGCGGCCGGCAGACTGTTCCAAAAGACTTGGCCATTTCTGACACCATCGAGTATATCGTGCAGACGCACAGCGACTCGCTTGCTCCTCAAGCACCAATCCGCGATGTACTTCAGCAACAGCGTCATTGGCGTACAATGAAGAAGACGGTTTGTTCTAAAAGACGCCACGGCGTGGACGACGATCTCAAGGAGTCCGCAATCTAACGCCTTGATAGGCTAGGTGGACGAGACTTCGTCTTTGAGGAGGAGGTATAATTCCTGGGCAACCACGACTGCCTTCCCGTGTGCTGTGTATTTCTGCCATAACCGCGATGTTTGCGGATCGTCGATGACGATATCGCAGAGACACTCGATGACCTCCGGAGCGAAAGAAGTCGCGGCGTAATGACGGCCTAATCTGTCCGATAAGACCCAGACCACGCACATTGGTAAGGGTACTGGAGGGGAGAGGGAATGAGGGAGCGTAAAGACAGCTCGCAGTCTCGAGCAGACGTCCGATTGCGCCGCAGAGTTGGGCCTTGGGTATGCTGCTAGCGCCGTACTTGAGCGCTTGCCTTGTGGGTTGGTACTCGAAAAGAGTGTTGATGATCCCGACGCTTGTCGTGTCTGACTCTGCTGCGACATCGCCGGCTGAAAAGGTGGCCCAAGTGGTGATGATCATCTGCATGTCTTGTGGGAGTAAGGCAAATCATTTTAAATAATCCGACCTCGTTAGAGAGAAGGTTGGAAAGCGTCGACAAGATGATGCGAGAGGTGGCAGAATAAAAGGAACGATCCTCATCACACGTGCATATACACAACGTGTTCAAGATGAGAGTAGAAAGGAGCGGCGAATTGGGGGGAATTGTTCAATGAATGTGGCACTGTATGTCGCCGAAGCCAGGGTGTAGAAACGAAAAACAGCTTCAACGGCGAGACAGACATTCGCCGCAGTCTGATACTGCTGGTCTTTGGGTATGGTCTCAAAGTCCACACGAGATATTACGCCACATCCATTTCAGGTCCGGCACAGCCACCGTTCCGGACCCGCTCTCGCGCAATCAGTGATCGGAAAGTCAGCTCTCAACAAGAATGTCCAAGATAAATCAACCCTCGAATCAAATAAAGTGCGTATTTCGCACTACAACTCCAAGTTTACAACTTACATACCTTCCAGACTAACAAATGTGTCCATCGTGCGCCTAAAGAAAGGCGGAAAACGATTTGAGGTGAGTAATTCGCTGTGACGGCCGTGGTAGTATCCTGCTTACCCTTAGTCTAGGTCGCTTGTTACAAAAACAAAGTGCAAGAATGGCGCAATGGCGTGTATGTAGTCTCCCAGGTTCTACTTCATCGCCTCACACTTCTCTCATGCATAGAGAAACAAATCTAGACGATGTCCTCCAAATTTCCAACGTCTTCGTCAATGTCTCCAAAGGCGAAGTAGCTAAAGCCAACGACCTCAAGAAATCCTTTGGGACCACGTCTGTGCCCGACGTTGTAGCTGAAATTCTTAAGAAAGGCGAAGTCCAGGTCGGAGAGAAGGAGCGGGAGCACGATCTATCAGCCTTGCGGAAAGAGATTGCCACCCTCGTCGCGGAAAAATGTGTCGATCCTGCAACACAGCGGCCGCATCCGGTGGGGATGATAGACAAGGCCATGAACGAAGCGGGATTCAGTGTAAAACAGGGAAAGACCGCCAAGAGCCAGGTAAGCTCGCGCCTCACATCATGTTTTCGGTGACACTGATGAGCAACAGGTCTCAGAATGTATACGGCTATTACAGTCCAACTCGACTCTGCCTATTCAGCGCGCGCGTATGCGTGTCCGTGTAGCCATTTCCTCGTCACCCTCAGAAGAACTTCGCAAGAAGGTCCTGGATGGCGCCCAGCAAGTCGAGAAGGACGAGGTGGTGGAAGAGAATTGGGAGGTCGTCATGTTGATAGATCCGGGGCAGTTCAAGGTGATCAACGAGCTGCTTCAGAAGGAAGCGAAAGGACGAGGACGGATAGAAACTATGACATTCGCGGCAACTGCGACAAGCTGAGCGCAGCTTATCGACTTCCTGTACATACGTCTAGTGTGATATACATCATATCTTCCTGACCCATGGTCTGCGCGATCTAGTACTGCCCTTCACGCCAACATGATCGGAGAGAGATTATGATCGCTTAACGCGTACATATACTTTCTCTCTGACTAATGCACCCCAACGTTCTGACCAGTCTTTTGCTGACGCTGTGGGAGAAAACTTGGGCGGTATGGGGTCAGATGGAGCGGTATTGCGCCGCATCCACTCAAGCCGAAGTTCCAGAGCTTTATACGTTTCTCCCCCCTCTGGACTCAGCGCGCCTATGAAGCCTATGCACCTTCACGATATATCATCTGCAGATGTTTCTGATGAATAGAATGTTTGCCAATATCGCAGGAGATCAACTTGCCCATCGTTTGAAAAGGACGCTGTCAAACTGCTGCGCGGCATCGAAAACTTCTAATGAGATTGTATGAGGCGCAATCCGGTCAAGCATCGCGTCCTCGTTTCGGAGATACGCGTACTTGAGCAGGGCAGCAGGATGTGCTTCAGCATGGTCTCTATTGAAGAGCGTCATCTTCCAAAGTAATGGCCATGAAGCGCGGTGACAGCTTACTCCATATATCGGTCGCAGAGCTGCATGAGCGCAAGGAACTGGTACTTGTTGGCAGTCGTAGCTACCTCTTCCAGAGTCCGGAATGGCAGCATGCCGAGATTGGGGAGGGGAGGCTCAGGATAGATGTACTTGAACACGACTCGAAGCACGTCGCCGCGCTCTGACATCCTAACAGGATCATCGAGGTTGATGCTGCTCCCTGCAACAACGGGAAATATCGAAGAATGAACCCGCAGGTTGGTGCTGTGGACTCTGAACAGTATATCATCAGAAGAAACGATGCAGACATCCGCGTCGGGAGCCTGGACTACGAATAGCTGGTAAATAAAATGGAATACGAGTCTGTAGTTCTGGTTACGCACATTCCGGAGCGTGGTACACAGGATCCTCCGCTTCAGGGTCCATACTGGTCGCTGGTGCTGTTCAAGATTGCCTTTTTGGGCTCACGCGTCTTTCCTCTTCCACCACATGGTCACACAATGCCAATGTCGTAGCCATTTGTGTGCGTAGTCGGCTTATGGCATCGTTTCTACGTTTCTACGTAGCCACGGACATGCGATCGCTTTGATGCGCGCATGAAACTCCCTTTCTGAAGAAGCGGTCGCAATAAATAATCCTTTTTCTTGCTCTCCCATAGCGCAATAACGCGGGCGTCCTTTGAATGCCACTGCTGCATGCCCAAATACACAGGTCGAAAGCGCCGAAGGCTCTCTTGCTCTTCCTGGTCTCCGTCCTCTTCGTCCCTATCCGACCTAGGCTCCTCCACCATAACCTGACGCCGAGCAGGCGACTCTTGGGTAATGGCTCTCGACGAACGTCGAACGGTGGGTGTACTCGTGGGTGAGATAAACAGAGGGCGAGCGACTGTTTCAATGGTGGGAGACGCAGGGACGACGCGTTTCTTGGTGGGTGTCTCGAACCCAAAGATTGGCCTGGAAGCTCTGCTCTGTCGCTTAGACGGCGTCCCCGCCACAGAAGTGGACTGCACTTCATGAGACACCGACTCCAACCTCTGCTTCTTCGTTTGGCTTTGCTCATCTTCCGAGTCAGAGCTAGACTCCGGGGGATTTTTTCGCTTGTTATCGCCAGTGGGGGGAACTCGCTTCGTAGGTGGTTTAGACGGAGAGGATGGCGCAGGGGATATGCGGAGATTCGGAGCGGGTTTAGTAGGGAAGCTGGTTGTTTCGACGGAGGGCTTCATAGGCGGAACACGGTGGGGGGTTTTAGCGGGAGATCTACGAACGGTCGTAGGCGTGGGCGGAACTGGCGGCAGAGGGAATGAAGATTTGTGGTCCGCTTGTATCTGTGCAGCGAGTGATCCTGCCCTGATAATCAGACCATTCACGATCCGCTTGCATTGGGTCGCGTTGACGTTCTCCGAGTGCATTAAAGTGTTCAGGTCGATCGCGTCCGGCTACACATACAATGAGGTTTGAAAGTGCAGTGCGCGCGAAGACATACTTTCAAAAGACTGCAAACCCAATAGAAGATCGCAATTCGAACGTACTTGGACAAAGTATTGTCCGACTCCAAAAGTGACAATGCCTGGGTCTCGACTTTTTGCAACCATCTGTCGAATACGGGGGTAAGGTCGTCTAGCTTGTGCTGTCTGATAAGCCCGTGGTACAGTCCTCCAGTGCTTGAACGCGTCTTTCGGCTTTCCTCTTCTCCAAGCGCTTTTTCGACCGTCTCAACAGCCTTGTTGAAATCGCTCGGTTTCAAACACGACGCTGCTTGCGCTTCACGTCGCCATTATTAGGTCTAGGCGCAGCCTTCAGCTTCATGGGATCATATCCAGGGTGCGACTCACCTTTCAGACGCGAGATACGCGCAAATAGCTGGTAGTCCGGAGCTTGAGGAACCCAAGTCATAGCCAGAGCCGGCCTTGGTCTTGACCTGAGCTAAGCGAAAAAATATGTTCGCCTTTTTATATGTCTCGTCTTTTCCGCAGAGGTTCCTAATCGTTTCGGTAGCCTGGTCCTTGGTTGACATGCTGGTGGATGCAGAGAGGGGAGACTTGCCTTTTTGGGATCACGCGTCTTTGTCCGGCCTGTCCGGACTAGTGTTGCCGCGGTTCGGCTTCGGACGGTTCGAACCGAACCTCATTCTGGTCAATTGCAGTTCACCGTCGTCTGCATCCTGTCTGCATCACAGATCCGACGCTGCAGTCGCATTGAAGATTTAATGGGGTATCGCGTGCATGACCGCCGCCGTCAGCGTCGAGCACATTGTCGCTGCCAGATCAGGGCCTGCTGTCATCCAACCACGTCAGACTAGGGTCCCTCGATGAGGGTGACTTGGGACGTACTTAGTCTCGCGACACTGGTGCGACGTCGAGAAAACTGGTGCCGTGACCCGTCAAACGTTCTCAAGACTTGCCTTGTACTTGACCTCAACAATTGGACATGGAACAACGGTATGTTTTTTCGCAAATTTTGTTGAGAGATATCTGATGGGGGCCTGATGAAGCTATGAGAGGATGGAAAAGCTTGGTGCGTGTGCCCTTTTCGCTGCGAACGTCATCTGAAGGAGCCGACACGTTTTCGCAGGCGAGGGTGCGGCTGCCGATTTCTCCTAGTGACTACTAGTGTACATTTTTGTGAAGAGAGGTACGCGTTGAGCTCTTCTTCGAGACTGTCGTACTTAGCTACAATGCAGCTGCGACAACTGCGGGTATTCCTGTACCCTGCCACTCGGTGCGACCATTCGTAGGCTGCCGATGATAGTATCTCATAGTCTATTTCAGGGCACTCGCAACAGTTTCACGAGACTAGTCACGGATCGATGTCCAAGGCGCGATGGGCCATTGACGGACCCGCTGGTACGACACTGGAGGTTGACGGTCACAAGTATGGATCCGAAGACGACGGAGCACCAATGATGTGCAATCTCGTTTGTACCACGCCCCAGAGACATCGGACCGCAATGTTGGAGTTGGTTATCGCTCGCACGATGGACACATCTTCCCTTGCAAGAATCCGGCTGTTCTTCAGAAAGCCTTCCATGTGTAAGTCTCAATTCGCCATGTCGTTCTGAGACTCATGCCTTCTAGCATCTTCGTTATCGACAGGCACATACTGACAGAAGATTACCAGTATTAACTTACCGTGTCATACATAGGTCTGGCTCGATGGGATATTCTGATCGCTTGCCGCTTCCCAACACCCCGGTTACGGCGCAGATTCAAAGAACAACGAACAACTGATTGGGAGCCGTGGACTTCGAGGCGTGCTGCTGTTACCGGTCAAGCTCAAGGAGCACCGACAAACCGGAGAGACGCTTACAGTGTCATCCTCTTTGACCATACCACGAGCACGGTACTTGCGAATGACTTGACAAGCTCTCCGGAAGATCTTCTCAATACTGTATCACGTTACGGGACGGGGGGCGGTACCGACTTTGAATTAGCGCTCGATGCTGCGAAGACCGTAATGCGTCAGCATTGGAGCACAGAACGGTACTGTTCCACTTTACTTATGGGCTGTGGCCGACCCGACTAAGGCATTTTGACAGTACCCCGGTTGTGATTTTCTTGTCTGACGGCGAATGCTCTCTTCCCGATGCGAAGGTGCAGGACCTATGCCGAGCGTCGATCACATTGGGGTAGGTTTCTGTGTACCCGATCAGCCAAGTCTGACTCTTGTGTAGGAAATCCTTGTCTCTACACACTGTTTCGTTCGGAACAGGTCCGGAGGTTCTACGTCGCATGGCACGCCTCGCTCTGGACATTCAAGCCAGCGCGCCTGTTGATCCTAACGCGCCAGTCGGGTCTCGCGTCGCTTCTCCCTCCGAAGCATTGGATAGTGTAAGTGCCGCGCGCGTTGAGAGCAGTGATGGATTATTGATTTTGATCAGTTGTAGGTTCGACTGGCTACTACGTTCTTGAGCATTGCGGAATCACTGCGAAAGCCTAGAGGTGCCCTCATGCAAGGGTGATTGATCAGAATTGAAAGCAACTGTACTATTATTACCGCATTTTCCCCATGTTATCACAGAAAATGCTTACACTCGCGAATGACAGAGATTTGAAGTTGTAAATTTCCGATCATCACAGATCCGCATCGTGATAGAGATACATGTGCGGAAAACCTAGCTTTGTGTATAGACAAGCTGACAGTGACATGGCATTGGTTATAAAGTCATGAGTAAACAGAGACATCAAAGAGCTCGGGGGTAATCTGCGATATGACCGAGCGGAGAAATACAACTGACGAGTACGCGTTTCCGATACTCTTATGGTATCAGATCTATTGGGCGAAAAAACCTTTGAGAAGTTGAGCAACACTATCGTTTAAGATGGTGTTATCACTGAACTGCGCAAAGACCCCATGCCATGTACGCGTAAGACAATAGTACGAAACGTGTTAGGGGAGGATGCGGGACGCGTGTGAGCAACTGTGTGAGCAGAAGCGCGAAAGATGGTGATCAGCTCGTCAATCAAAGTAGTCGCCGATTCTGCGGGGATGACAAGGCTTTTATGTTGGAACAGCGGGCGCTGTGCAGAACCCGCTGCACCGAGTAAAGGTTGCTCCGTCGTGTGCGAGGCGTGTAAAAGCGGTAAGAGCCCAGCGTAGTGTCGCCGTCGCTCTCTTCCAGTGTCTCCCAAGCGTCTTCGTTCCAACGCGCAAACATCGTCCGTCGCCGTCGTCGTTGGAGGAGTGTTTCGGACTTGATTAAAAGTGTTTCGCCGATGCCGGTCTCATTACGTGCCAGCGATGACTCGGAATCAACCGTTGTGAATTGGAATGCTTACTCTTTCTGTCATGACTTTCTAGTGTCCGTCCTTGTCTTTCTCCATCTTTCCCGCCGACCGCGACCACCACCAACATCAGCATCAGCATCAGACACAAAACATCCACGGGCCAGGATGCCCAAAGCAGGCCTATGGCACCGTCTCGGCGCCGCGTACGACAAGGTCGCCTCCTTCAACGTGGAGACCCTTTTCGTGCGCAAGAGGGAGCCGGGACCTAGGCGTACAGTCTTTGTTAACGAGCCGCTACCAGATGATTATCGCGACCACAAGGGTCGTTTGAAGAAGGAGCATGTCTACAAGACGAACCAGGTTATAACGTCCAAGTACACGGTCATCACGTTCTTGCCGCGGAATTTGCTCGAGCAGTTTAGGCGTATTGCGAATGTGTGCGTACTTTTGTTCTCCGTTTTGGCCCAGCATCTCACCCATTTCGCAGCTTCTTTCTCGGCATAGCTGTTCTTCAGTTCTTCCCCAAATTCTCGACCATTTCCCCCGGACTTGTTATCTTCCCTCTCCTCGTCGTTCTCGGTATCACTGCCATCAAGGATGGCTACGAAGACTTTAAACGCCATCAGTCCGACAGTAGGGTCAACCGATCAACCATCCGCGTCCTCTCGGGCGCGGAGTGGAGCAACCCGAACGTATCCGCCGCCAAATCCAGCAACTTTTTCCGCAGCGTAAACATCATTCCCCGACGCTTCAAAGCGAAAAAGGCGAACACTCCAGATGTCGAAAAGGCGGAGGGCACGCCTGATGCCAATCTGGCGGAACCTGTTCCACAGTCTCCTACCACTGCTGAAATCGAATTCGATGATGATATCGCCGCTACCGCACCGAAGGAGGAGCATCACGGCCTGCATTTGTTCGGACATCACGCATCCACCCGTTCTCATTGGAAGAAGCTTATGTGGGAGGACGTTTGTGTCGGCGACTTTGTCAAAATTTACGACAACGAATCTCTTCCCGCCGATATCCTAATTTGTGCCACGTCGGAGGAGGAGAACGTCGCGTTCGTCGAGACCAAAAATCTTGACGGCGAGACCAATCTCAAGTCAAGAAACGCCGTTCCCAGCTTGACGCATCTGACCACCGCGAAGGCGTGTGCAGGGAGCAAGTTTACTGTGGATTGCGATCGCCCAGACAATAATATGTTCAAGCTGAATGCGGCGGTCAAGATGAACGATGAGGTCGTTCCCGCAGACATTCAGATGACACTGCTGAGGGGCACGGTCTTGCGGAACACGGGCTGGGTTATTGGGCTCGTCTTGTTCACGGGCGAGGACTCGAAGATCGTTCTCAATTCTGGCGGAACGCCGAGTAAACGGAGCAAGGTGGAAAGACAGATGAATCCACAAGTGTGGGTGTTCTTTCTATTGATATCGGCATGCTCTGACATGCAATAGATTCATCAATCTTCTCATACTCGCTTGCATGGCCGTTGCTTGCGCTATCGCGGACTCCGTTCTCGAGCATCAGCAATACCCAAAGGGCGCTCCATGGCTTTACGGCGACAACCGACCTGGCGACAATCCCTCCATCAATGGCCTAGTTACTTTCGCCTTCGCACTCATTACCTTCCAGAATATTGTGCCCATTTCGCTGTACATCTCGATTGAGTTCGTCCGCACGTGTCAAGCTGCGTTCATCTACTTTGATGCAGCAATCTACTACGAGAAGACTGGGCAGGCGACACTCGCCAGGACTTGGAATTTGAGCGACGATCTTGGACAAATCGAGTATATCTTCTCGGACAAGACGGGTACTCTTACTCAGGTGAGTTAGAACTTGCCCCTCTAGCTTCGTCAGTACTGACAATGGCACTAGAACCAGATGATCTTCCGGCAGTGTTCTATTAACGGCAAGGTGTACTCTGGCGATGTTGAAGAGGTTACAGTTCCTTCTGCACCGACAGCCGTTGACCCTGAAGCAGAACAGGCCAGCAGCAGTACAGACTCCTCCTCAGCAACTGCGACGGTGATTGTACCCAAACCTGAAGCGCGCTTCCACAGTTCCGCCCTCGAGGCGGACATCGCTGCTGCTGTTGCAACCTCTCCCTCGTTGTCTGCCGAGAGCGCGCGCGCATTACATGGGTTCTTCTCTGTGCTCGCATTGTGCCATACAGTGCTCACTTCTATCGACCGCGAGACAGGCAAGATCGACTACAAAGCACAAAGTCCTGATGAAGCCGCTCTTGTCCGAGCTGCCGCGGACGCTGGGTACATATTCCGCGGTCGGGATCGGGAGGTACTCACTCTTCAGACTCCGTTCTCCACTGGGCCCGACGACGTGGATCGATATGAGTTGCTGAATATTTTGGAGTTCACGAGTGCCAGGAAGAGGATGTCAGTCGTTGTGAGGAAGCTGGATGATGAGGACGGGCGGCTGTTCTTGCTGATGAAGGGAGCCGATAATGTCGTGTTCGAGAGACTCAGAGCTAAGGGAGACGAGGCTCTGAGAGAGCAGACTGAGACCGATCTTAGCGAGTTCGCGAACGGTGGTCTGAGAACGCTAACGTTGGCGTATCGGGTTGTTCAAGGTGCGTCTTTTCCAGTACTCTTTTCGTTACAATTTCTAACAACATTTCAGAGGAAGAGTATAGGAAATGGAGTGAGCGGTATCACGAGGCGACTGTTGCGCTGGACGAGCGTGAGGAGAAAATCGAAAAGGTTTCTGCAGAATTGGAATACGATCTGCGGTTGTTGGGTGCGACTGCGATCGAGGACAGTTTACAGGATGGAGTACCCGAGACGATTGCTGATCTGAAGAGGGCTGGTATCAAAATATGGGTCGCAACCGGCGACAAACTTGAAACCGCTATTGGCAAGTGTCCTTACTTTCTCGTTTGTATCGTCTAACGTCGTGATTTTCTAGCTATCGGCCATAGTACCAACCTCATCGGCAAGGAGTCCAACATCATTGTCATTCGAGGCGGCAACGATCATTCACGTCCCATTTACCAGCAGATGGTTCATGCTGTAGAGGAGTTCTTCCCCGAGAGCGGCATTCTGGATGACGATGGTGCCGTTGTGGAAAAGGTACTCTCGCTTCAACGGACACGAACTGGAGGAGAGAGTGATCGACCACCTGTTCCACTGCGCCGGGTGGAGACAGGTATTTCGTCGATAGTGGGGCCCAATAATGGAGAAAGACCAGGCGGGTTTGTATTGGTGATTGACGGCTCAGCCTTGGGACATGTGCGTGGCTTTAGCCTGTGCCTCAACTGCGGGATAATTATAACTCTTACTTAGGCTCTCGGAGACGAGGATCACAAGAGCCTTCTTCTGCGGTTGGCTATGCTCTGCGAGGGTGTTATTTGCTGTCGTGTCTCTCCCTTGCAGAAGGCATTGGTTGTGAGGCTTGTCAAGGATGGCCTCGGTGCAATGACGCTGGCGATCGGTGATGGCGCTAACGATGTTAGCATGATTCAGGTGGGCTCAACTAACTGGCTAGAGGCGGAACGTACTAACGGACCTGTTAGGCTGCGGATGTCGGTGTGGGTATATCCGGTGAAGAAGGTCTTCAAGCCGTCAACGCGTCGGATTACGCTATCGCTCAGTTCAGGTTCTTGAAGAGGTTATTACTCGTTCACGGGCATTGGTCGTATGCACGAAACGGAAACATGTAAGCCTAATCTTCTTCTCAAGAACTTAATTTTTTATTATGTATAGGATCCTCAACTTCTTCTACAAAAACATCGTGTGTATCGGTGTGCTTTGGTGGTTCCAGATTTACTGTGGGTGGAGTTCAAATTAGTATGTTTCGGCGTTAATTCTTCTTGGATGTGCTGCTCAATCTCCCACAGCGTCTTCGACTACACCTACTTGTTGTTCTGGAACTCTTTCTGGACCATCGCTCCCGTTATTGCCATTGGACTTTTCGATCGCCTAGTCGGTATGTGATGTGATACACCTGCTGTGTTGATCTAGTCTCATCTCTCTTCGCAGATGCCGATGCCCTGATGGCATTGCCCGAGTTGTATCGCTATGGTCGTGAAGGCAAGTGGTTTGGCATGAAGTGGTTCGCGGTGTACATGATTGATGGTGTATATCAAGTGAGTTTTACAGTTCCTTCCATCAACGTCTCTAACTGTTTCTTAGTCCGCAATCGTTTTCTTTATAATTCTGTACGGCTACTTCTCTCCAACTGCGCGTGCCGATGGATACGACCAGCATCTACTCGAGTTTTCAACTGTAAGAAATTGCTTAATGTCCATCGCACTTGACTAATCAATTGACGTAGACCATGGTGTTCTCTGCTGTCTTCGTGGCCAATTTTTACAATGGGCTCAACACCAACGTTTGGACTGGATGGGTTTTCTTCGCCGTTGCTCTCGGTATTGTGCTGCTATTCCTATTCACCGTACGCTCATCGGCCACTTCCACCAAAGTCTTCTGACTGACTGTTCATAGGTTGTCTACAACGCCATTTCTCCGGGTTGGTTCGTCACTCTGGTATACGGAAACAATACCTTCCTGTTTCAGTCACCGCTTTTCTGGCTATCGATGCCCATCACAGTTTGTGTGTCTCTACTGCCCAGATACGTTGCCAAGGCATGGCAGTTTGGCTTCGTTCCCAACGACATTGACATTCTACGGTACATCGCCAAGACCGATCCTCATCGAGACCTTGCGCGAGATGCGTATCTCGATGGACGCGGGTTGAAGGCCATGAGGAGGGAGGTGCCAGCCGACCAAGACGATGCTTTGTCTAGAAGAACGTCGAGGTCCAGTTATGCGTCCGTGGCGCCCGCAACGTCGAACATACGGCACCCACATCAAGGCTCGTCATCCGCCGACGTGCGATCTGCGAGCCGCACGGACATGTCGACGGGGATCAGGTCGGTGCACCGTGGGTTCGATTTTGCGACAGAGGAGGGTGGCGTTGCTATGCGGAGAATGCAGAGTAATCTTTCGAGTAGGCGGAATCTAGGCGAGACGAGTGCGACGCATGAGGCGAAGCCATCAGAGCCTCGAAAGAAGGTCTTCTCATTGCGGAAAGGTCTGCTGAAACGCAAACCTCCGACACCGTCATGATGATGCTTCGTGGTTTTTCCTCTGTCTTTTCGGTCCTGGTTCTTCGTGATGATCTTT
>JADNRX010000344.1:0-57740 GCA_015501595.1 Hymenopellis radicata
TCGACGGCGGTTTGCGCGACCGATTCGAGTTTGAAGAGGCGCGGAGCTCCGGTGATGGCACAGTGCGTCACGATGAGCGATCGAGGAACGAGGATGGCGTAGAGGAGGTCGTAAGTAATCTCGCCATGTGACTTGAGACGGTTGATGGTGCGGATGGTGTTGGCGTAGTCGGTATTGAGAGTGTTGAGGAGCAAGGAGACAGAGGAGTGGACGTAGGCGTCAAGAGAGTCCTTTACTTGTTTCTTGGCGGCAAGTCCATCTCGATACTCGGCAAATTCGTCTAGGAAGGTAAGGAACGTCTCCGGCTCGAGCTGAGGAGGTGTGAGTTAAAGTGATTTGGCATAGTTGTATACTGTATACCTCAAGTGGGTCAGAATTCCAGGAGATTCCGGGCCAGGATTGAATCACATCCTTGCAAGCCTTGAGAATGTACTCGCTCTTGATGACGATCTTGAAAGTGGGCTCGAGGTTCTCTTGGCGCGGAATCTTGCGGACAATACTGTCGACATGTAAATGAGACATTCGTCCTTTTCAACGAGCGACATTTGGAACTTACACGAAACTGAAGTCCTTCCATGGGTCGTTGTCGCCAGACTTGAGAAGGGGAACGGACTCGACGGTCACTTTGGCGCTGGTGTTCTGAATTGTGAGTTTAGCGCGCGTCGAAATAGATTGACGGTGGAGTGAGAAACGTACTCGGTACTTCCAACCCTTGTACCAACGGCTGTAGTAGTTGTCGACGCGCTTGATCTTCAAGGAAGGCGGACTCAAGGTCTCTTCCTTAACGATCGTTGAGGCCTTGGACTCGATATCGAGATCGACCTGAGCAGTCGAGGAAGAACTCTCCCCAGAGGACTTCATGATGGAAGAGAAACGGCGATGCATTGTTGTAGGAGATGTGGGTTGAGAACTTTCAACGCCTTTATATAACTTCCCTGGAGATGCTGTGACTGGACAAGAGTCAAGTGGGCTGTGTGCTTCCGCAGATAACTATCATTATGTGAGGGTTTAACGCCCTCCTCTATGTCGTTGTTCGATCAGAATAGGTCGGGCTGGATGAGGGCATTTGATATTTAGGAAGCCAACAAAGCGAGACATGGGGTGACACTTACCAAGTATGACTGTACTAGGGTGCTTGATATCGGTGCCGGTAGTGGTAATGGACGCCCAAAACGGAGCAGACAAGCGCGCGCGAAAGGTTAAGTATTGGGGTTCTTGGACACCGAAAGGGTTAATGAAACCAACACGTTACAGGCCGTTCCCTTGACGTGGAGATAAAGGAAAACCGAGTCACTTTCCGGCGGTGGGGCTTTTGCCTGTGCGGCGAACTTGGAATGGGAGGAAAATAGTTGTGGCCATCATCGAATGTCTTGACAAGGCCATCATAGGGATCATGATATGACTGCGTTGACATAAATCTCAAGCACCTAGGAACAGAGTTACAGTGGTGTTCTCAGTGGATGTCTGATTAGGTAGAGGAAACAATAGACTCCATATCGTTCTACTACCTACGTTCAAATGATTAATGCTGAGTGCTATAATTGAAGTTCGTGGCATCAAATTCAATCTCCTGTTCAACAGTACCACTTGACTCACCAAACTGGACATCCAGCCGTTATGTCCACTGAATGCCTACTTACATTGTACAGGTGAACAGACCAGGCTCCGAGCAGGTCGCATGATGGTGGCGATGCACAAGACAACGTGTAGATGTCCGCTTGCATTTTACGGCATATGCCTAGTCCATTCTGTACTCAGACCGCGTAAAATTGTTGGGCAAGAAGTCAAAAGAGAGACTTTTGTTGTCGAAGTCAAGTTGAAGTCGAAAGGAAGTAATAATCTGTAAGCAAGGCACCTGTTTGCGCGTGTTGACACTCACGCGTTGTACACTTCGCTCCAAGTCGTTCAGGACGCCCCTCAGCAGTACGCCCGGCGACGTCGAGCGCCTAAGAGACAATACACAGAACGGTGGCGTCTGCAGGATCCGTGTCTTGATCAACAACGATGCCGGAAACGCAGATATTTAAGGTGAGAATTTCGCCCCCATTTTTTCAGCTATTTTCTCACTGTGTGCCCGTCTGGCAGGCTACGTACAGTGGCATTCCCCGTGTACGAGATGTATGTTACCCGTTTACACGATTTTACGCGGATTTTCTGGCCTGATACACGTCCAGGATGTGCAAGAGCGTTGCCGTCATGAGGAGACGCTCCGACTCGTGGCTGAACGCTACTCAGATCCTCAAAGTCGCTGGATTTTGACAAGCCGCAGAGAACTCGTGTTTTGGAGCGCGAGGTGCAAAAGGGAGAGCACGAAAAAGTTCAAGGCGGCTATGGGAAGTACCAAGGCAAGTCGTCCTTCTGCTGTTTGTCGACGCGGCTAACAGCGACGGCGATAACAGGCACATGGATCCCGTTAGAACGCGGTCTAGCGCTTGCTAAGCAGTACAACTGCGAGCATCTCCTCAAACCTATCATCGAGTTCCAGCCTAGCACCAAGAGCCCCCCATTAGCTCCGAAACATCTCATAAGCACCAACGCGGGCTCCCGCGCATCGCGCCGTGGCGGCGCGCCTGACTCGTCTTCGGCAGTCAATACGCGCTCATCTCGCAGACAGGTCCCTGAAGCAGTCGCTGAATCAGATCGTGAAACGCTTTCCGTGCGTGGCTCGGAAGATGGTTCCATGACGCCCTCCCCCTCCGAGGCCTCCTCCAGCTCGCGTACCCCTTCACCAATTGGCAGCCCAGAACCTGTGTATGGACGTAACGGTGCTGTCGCCAATCGTTCTACTAACAAACAGCGTTCCAGGTATAGAGCCCCAGACGACCAGTACGATGACATGTCAGATACAGAAGTCAATGGCAAGAACGACGCGCGTGCTTATGGCGACCAGATTCTTGAATATTTCATTTCCGATACGAACCAGGTTCCCCAAGTCCTCATAAACCCCCCTCCCGACTTTGACCCTAACATGGCCATCGATGACGACGGACACACCGCGCTTCACTGGGCGTGCGCTATGGGCCGCATTCGCATCATCAAGCTACTTCTCACGGCCGGCGCAGACATCTTCAAGGTCAATAAATCGGGCCAGACTGCGCTCATGCGGAGTGTCATGTTCGCAAACAATTACGACGTTCGCAAATTCCCAGAGCTTTACGAGCTTCTACATCGGTCCACGCTCAATATCGACAACTACAATCGTACTGTGTTCCATCACGTCGTCGATGTCGCGATGTCTAAAGGCAAGACACACGCTGCGCGGTACTACATGGAAATCATCTTGACGCGACTTGCGGACTATCCAAAGGAACTGGCTGATGTTATCAACTTCCAGGACGAAGACGGAGAGACCGCCCTCACTATGGCCGCCAGATGTAGAAGTAAACGCCTTGTCAAAATCCTTATAGATCACGGTGCAGATCCCAAGGTTGTCAACCACGACGGCAAAAGCACTGAGGATTACATTCTGGAGGATGAACGTTTCCGGTCATCTCCGGGCCCGCCGTCGCGCGCCGCCACCATGTCTTTCAGAAATACCCAGGCTGCCTACCCTCCCCTGCACGCCCAAGCAGATTATTCCTTTGGTCCATCTCACGGTGATCGACCGCCGTTACACCACTCCGTCGCGGCCCAACGTGCCAGTACGCGTTGTGTCAATGATATAACCAGTATGCTTGACAGCCTCGCCGCGTCGTTCGACCAGGAGCTTCGAGACAAGGACCGTGACACCATCCAGGCGCATGCACTTCTCGGCAACATTCAGGCTGAAATCCTTGAGAGTCAGCGGTCCGTGGGACACCTGAAGAACCAGGCCGAAGGTCTGGCGCATACGTCTGGTGTACTCAAGTCCAAAGAGGAAGAGCTGAGCGTAAAAATGGGCCGCCGGTACCGGTTAGGGTGGGAGAAGTGGGTGAAAGACGAGGAAGCGCGTGAGAAGGCGATAAGGGACGCGGCGCATGGGGAGTTGGCGTTGACTGCAGATACATCTGCGTCACTGGCAAGCATTGGGATGGACGGCGAGTCGGCTGCAGAGCAGGGGAAGGCCAAGGGGAAGAGGAAAGCGTCTTCTGATCCGGAGGATATCTCGGATCTGAAAGCCCTCTACGCGGATATACCCACTGATGAAGAAGGGATGCGGCAGGCATGCGATGCGTACAGGGCGCAGATCATGGAATCTCGCAAGCGGAGAAAGGTGCTGTTTGACGAGTTGGTGACGTTCCAGGCAGAGACGGGAACGAGTGGGCGCATGAGTGACTATAGGCGGTTGATTGGTGCTGGGTGTGGAGGTATACCCGCGCTGAAGTCGACAGCGTCTTGCCTATGCTTTTGGAAGTGAGTTTTTCCTTGACCTTCTTTCTGTGTTTAGTACTGATATGTTATCTCCTACAGACATTGGAGGCTGAAGAACCAAGCTCGTCCTCTGTGGGCTGGAACAGTACCACTATGAGAATGTGATACTGCGGACACATTGTGATTTTTTTTCGCTTTTTGTGTTGTGTTACTTACCGTTTGGCCTGTTCTTGTATTAGCACCATATTTATTTTCTGTTGGCGGTTTCAACTTATTCTTCAAATATCGACTACGCTGTCTGTGAAAGTACTAGGTGGAATTCACAATACCCGATGAACATTCCTAGTCCGTGGACCTTTTATAGCTGGGCGTACAGGCTTACTTTGCATGTCGCTGTTATTGAAGGTAGTACACTACGTAACGGGAACCTACGCAGGTAACAAAGCTTCTACTTCCCTGCGAACACTTGCTATCAGCGCGTCCGTCCCCCTCGACGGCTTCCAGCCGATAGCTTTGCTCCTGTCGGCCCGACACCTCGTGTTGGTCCCGAGAATATTTTCTAAATTATAGTCCCTAACCTCCCCAAACAGAGGATGCGTCGCCTCCTCCGGTGTAAGAGTTTGAGGCTCTGCACTTCCGATCCCAGGTCATTTAGGACAACACCAAGAGCCTTGGAGACGTCGAGCAGCTCGTGCTCTCCATTCTCTGCGAAGTAGTAACCCGATCGGCCGTGTTGGAATTCATTATGCGATGCGAGCCCTAGGACGTGATCCAGCAGGACCACATACAAGATCGCGACTGGATTTTCGAGAGTAAGTATGTCGGCGATTGATGGCGCAATGCCATGGACGTACGATCTTGAATGTGGACGTTGTTCCACACATTCTTGCCGAGTCCGACGACTCCCGTTTGTTTGCGGGCAATACTCGCTTTGATGAGCGATGGCACCTGGATGGAGTAGACGTTTTGTATCCCGTTGTCTACCAGAACGCCCGCCGGCTCCCCGTAGACCATGCATGGTAGGACAATGTGCGTCTTCGCGTAACCTGATCAGGGTATCGGCTTGGAACTCTGTTTTTGATTGATGATCTCACCTTGCTTGTCGGCGTCCACGATTGCCAAGTCGACGAGTCGATGAGGAGCCGTCGGCGGGAGGCTCTCGATATGAGGGATGTCGAGATCCGAGTAGACTTCTTCCGTTCCGTGCATACCCTTGGCAAATTCACTAAGCGTGCCTACAGACGAGTCAAAGGTCGGAAGATGCGCTAGCATTACTGTTGCATTTTACCTGTGCCTGACTACGTACCGTTAGAAGCAGACTTTCAGAATCAAAGTGAAGTTGAAGACGTACGGTGTGTATCAAGCTCGCTGGTACGCCCGTCCGCTGGTAGTACAGTTTCATGCCATCCAATATAGCCCTCGCAGCATCTAGATCGTCGCAGTTGACCTATGATCCTTGGATATCAGCACCAGTCAAGATGACGAAGTCGGCCCCGTTCATACAAAGTTGAAAACCACATCGGCTTCTGCTACTTGTTCTGTGAGCAGCTTGCTGTCGGAAACGGACCCAATAACTGGTTTGACGTTCAGTGCTTTCAGGAGCTGCGCCTTCTCCGCAGAGCGAACGAGAACGGTAATCTCGAACGTCTTGACTGAGGGATGCAACAACAACTGCGACAGAAACGTGCCGCCAATGTAGCCTGGGAGGAAATTAAGCGCTAGTCCGATGTACAGCTGACTTGGAATTACCTGTTACGCCGGTGAGGAAGATCTTTGTCGTAGCAGTCATTTCGCGATTATTTGAGGGCAGCACTAAGAAGATTCATCCAGCTTTTGAAGGCAGACTTCCTGGCTTACTCACCTTATAGTAAGCTTTGAGTGAGTAAGCTCTTTGATCCTTGTATCGGGAAATCGAAGTTCGTACCCGAAATAGACTTATTGGATAGACTTGGCAAGGAGATTCGAGAGGCACAAGGATACGCGTGAAGAAGACGATGTAGATATCAGCTGTAGCACGAATGGAGTCGTATTTTGAGCGCGTGAGCAGGCATCGTGACTGTAGATCACAGTAATGTTGAAATGTTTAGACGCAAGCATGTTCACCAACAGAGCTCTAGTGTTGGACACCTTTGCCGACAGACGGGGAATTGAAAAGATCAGAGTCCGAGAGGTCCTGTGGTATACCGATCCAAACGGAAAATGGACGTTGCCGTGGAGTCTCGTGGAGTGGTCTGAGGCGGTCAAGGAGAGGCAGGATGGCTATAGGGTTTGAACTTCGATCCCAAAGTTGGCCTTTTTGGTTCTTCAAAATTTCCGGATTTTGGCCTGATTTGGCTTTTTTAATCGGAGTTCAAAGCCTGCTAGGCCAAATTTTCGGCCCGCTTCGCAACCGACAGTCCATATATGGTAAGGGCGGCTTCCCACGGTCACGATTGTCGGTCCCTGGCGGGATTTTTGCTCGAATTTTGATCAAATTTGGTTCTTAGGCATGGTACATGGTGGACCAAAGGGGTCGAAATTTGGTCTTTTAGATCGGAGTTCATTCCCAAAATCGCCCAAATTTGGTTTTTTTGGATCGAAGTTCGAACCCTATAGCCGGGGGTCCTGGAGAGGCGCTCGTGTGACGGTGGTAACAGCAGTGCATTGAGGGTGCAGGGGTGAGGGATCATTTCCCCACGCTCACCTTTCTCCGACCGGCACGGAGTTGCTCAAGTTACGGACTCCGAGAACGCTGTCGCGTTTGTTTCATAGAGCATACTTACGGCGTTGGGCTTGAGTGTGTCAATTTCTACACATACGTCTCTACTCGCAGTACTGATTCAGTTTGTGTTATCGTTAGGTTCATCCATGAAGACGAGCTATATGTAACTTCCTACGTCCACGCAAAAAGCAACGCGGGACCACGCGTAACTCGGCGCGTCGTTTGGACGTGCTGGGACTCACGTATACGCACCAACCATGTCCCTGCGCCTCAGGCCTCATGAACGACCCATAATTCAAGATTCCTCGAAAAGCATCGTGCATGGCATCGATAGCGCAGCCCATAAGGACGGCACTGTCATCCCCGCGTCTGTGGACGGCCTTTCACATCGTCGGGAAGGGAGGACCTATCAACGCGAATCTCAGTCAGAAGTGGCTGGATGCTTCTGCGTCCGTGCCGCTTGATCTCACATACGATGCGGATGATACCCTGGACAACCTCCATCTCTTTATTGCCAAAATGTCATGACTCTGCGGAAGGCTCCAGTTGCAATGTAACCGATAAGTACTTGCGGCCCGCCTCTCGGGATTTCTGCGTCAGCTTGACTGTGCGCCCCAACTCACCAACTCACCAAGCTAGCCTTCATGGCCCGCATCTGGAGCTCCCTTTTCATGCGAGAATGGACGGGTGTTTTTCTCCGAAATGCCCCTCTGCTTACTCCTCTCATCAGGAAAAAGCCTCCCAGGTATTCTGGGACAAATCCGCGGCTAATCAGTACTAATTTCAAGAAACGCGCTATTTGTACTAAGATGAGCGAAATAGTAGTGATTAGCTGAACCTTACCACCAGCTCGAACTAATTTCAACGAAAAGTGCACACATCATATGAAAGAAATAATGGTCCCCGATTAAATTGGATGATCTGCGGAATTACGAGGTAAATTGTACGGTTATGGTCGAGCACCTAGCCATTTGTCCAATATATGCTCCGAAACCACTTGGCAAGAGTACTGCTCGACAAAAGTACACTCTGTAGGCTGTGACTACACAGCGGACGCGCGCAGGAAAGCGGCACCATGTGGTATGAATTCTGATGTGTGGCAAGGATTCGGAAGGCTTCGCCCGCCGCAGCGCCCGTCACCATCCACAATTCTACCTGCAATGGTTCGAGAATCAGCACAGAGTAGAAGAGAGAGGGAGACCGTGTGTAATCCAGAGAAGAAAGCCGGGCCCTGCAAAGCCTACACACTCGATGATGAAGAGACTAACGGTTGTGTTCTACCATCTGCGAGACAGTAAGTACAGGGCAAAAAAGCTCCGAGTCACAGACGTACCCTGACGCACCGCCCATGTCGTCTTTGCAGTAAGGTTGAGGGAACATGCGGAAACACATGTAGTCGGCGCACAAGGGTGGGCCGTGGCAGCCTTTCGAAAGTCGGCCCGTTGGAAGACATGGCGTCGTGGCTGGTGACAGCCAAGTCTAACATGGCTACTCATAGTGCTCTCAACGCATCACCTGCGGCCGCCAGGAAAACAACTAGATCCAGGTGAAGCCAGGATGTTTTAATTTCTAAGGGACACGAGCGGGTCAAGCAGAATCATACGTCGTAGGAGATGTGGATGGCCAGCTCAGAGCTGGATGGCAGACATGGGCGATTGTGTCACGTCGAAGTTGAACGTTGAACTCTGGAGTCTGGTCCAACTTGATCAACGGTCTCGACGCACGCGGTCCGTGCGTGGGTGCGCAGCGCCCACGTGCATGTTCGAGTTCAATCCTTTTTTCGAACTCCGCCTTCGCGTCCTTTCCCTCTCCCCTTCACAATCCATCCACGACAGCGGCGGACGCCCGCTTTACCCAGCTCACCAGATATTGGAGAGTCCTCGTCACGGTCATGATGCTCAGCGCACCTCACAGGGAGCACCCCCAAGAAACGCGACCAGCTCGTGCACGTTGCTCGCTGGTGTACAGGTCAACATGTTTCTTCGCGCTCGTTGTCAGCCACGGTTCATGCTCCTGTTAACCGTTTGTGAGCTCCCTCTTATTCCATTTTTGCCAGTTGCTCCTGACCGTAGCTCAAGACAGTTCCTTAGGCTGGCTACATCGTCGGGTGGATACCACAATTGACTGATCACTGTTCACATCGACTAACCTACGTGCGTGTCTTTGCACACTCTGGGCCAGTTACTAAGAATTTTCTGCTTTTCGTAGTTCCATCGCCCTTTGCTCATCCTTCGAGGAGACCGGGACTCGCTGGAATCTCACACGAAGGTACGTCGTGCCCATGCTCACTCCATCTTTGGTCTGATGCCTGTATACAGTGTCCTCGAACGTCCTCATATGTACGCCTCCATCGCTACCGTAAGTCGATGATCGTTCATTCATATCCTACTAATAGTTATGCAGCTCCACGCCGTCTTGATGGAATGGTCCCGCAACTTGACGAACAACTTGGGATTAATCAACCTGATAGCAGATTCACATGTTGTCACTGCATCTCGTGCCGTGTTCTCTTCATGCAGTGTTGCATGCTGTCCTTGTAGTGCTAGTAGATAGCTACATAGCACCTCGTAAATAGGCCGTGTACCGCCCTCCTTCGCAATACCACGCCCTGGGGCACATATTACAGTATCATCTGAGCTGGGTCCAAACCTATAACTCCGAATAATGGGTCAGGGATATGATGTCGGTTTGCTGGAAATCCATGAGAAGTTGGCGGAAAATGTTGTGCTTTTCCCTGATAATCGAGCCGAAAGAGCTAGGGACCTATTTAAAAAGTAAACTTTTGGCTAATCGTGATAATCCTTCTAAAAGAAGCGGAATAGTCAGATTAGTCCTATTCCCCAGCTATTCTCACAATATAACTCGGGGACCTTTTTCCTGATGCTGACGACCAACGCTCCCCCAGATATGCTCCTGCCTCCATTTACACCTGTCCGACCAAAGCTCTCCGCTCGATATCCTTATGTATCTCAAGAACTTGGCCGAGCTGGAGTTCCTTCGCGTTGGTTTACTACAAAAGATTGAACCTGGAACAAATGTTCCCAGCACCATGGTGCAAAGAAACGTCCAATCTTGGGTCTCACGAATGGAATACAATGGTTCTTCATACGAGACTCTATTGATACTTAGCCTCACTCTTCCACGACTCCGATGTCTCGACATCGATTTTGTTTTATGCCCAACAGACCCACTTCGGGCAATGTTCGAACGATGGAAGTATCCGATTCAGATTAACGTTCTTCGCTTGTATGCATCTTTTTCTCTGTAGTGGCTCGAGTAGTTCATGACACAATTTGTACTACAAGTTTTGAGGACGACTTGAGGACGACGTAATAGCAACAACGTGACCGTGATGGTATGTAGCCCCTGAATTGGGTTTCGTCGTTGTTCCACGACTTCCATTAAGCAGCCAACTAACGGTTGTGCCAGACGTCTCTCGGTACAGTTTTGATTTTCGAAGGACCTTAAACATATCATGTTGACTGTTTTGTTAGGTAGTTAAAATGCAGCGAGAGACGCGCTCGCGAAAAAAGGAAAAGACGCGTGTCAAGGCTTCGCAGACTTCGTTGGACGTTCTCTCTCTCTTGAAGACAAATCATGTCACGGCCCCTCCTGAACGTCCTCTCATTGAGGCGTCAATCGAGAGGTACCGTCACGGAATCGAGAGCGCAGAAGAAGAAATCCGACGTCTGTCCAACAAACAGGCAACATATGAGTTCATCATAGAGGCGCATTACAATCTGCTGCACCCGAGCCCTATGCGCACCTTGCCCCCAGAGATTCTCAGCGATATATTCGCTGCATACTGCGACATGCACGGGTTGCCCGACCGCCCAGGTCCTTTTCATATGTCCTGCAGCAATCGCACATTTCTCCAATCCCGCATGCACCTATTGCAAATTTGTCGCCGTTGGCGAGAGGTCGCTTTGTCCACACCACGTCTCTGGAACACTTTTCCTATCATACGAAAGGGTGCGGAGCTTGATCAAAGATGGCTGGCTTCCGCTGGGAAGCTTCCCGTAGAGCTTTCGTATCACGTCAATGTTCACAAACGCGCTCAGCAACTCTTGTGTGCGTACCTACCACGCTGTGAGACGCTCCACTTGCATGTCCCGACCGGCGGCCATGTAGACACCCTGTATCGGATACCCCGCGCCTCGAGGCTCACAACCTTGACATTACAATTCTCTGATAACTGGCACCACAGTAGAATTCAACCATGGACAGAGAGTTTACTGCAGAGTGTACCCGAACTCATTTCCCTCACCACGAATTCCCCACCCGAGGTTCTCTCCCCTTTGGCCACACAGCTCAGACATCTGTCTTTGCTGGATTTTATTCATCCACTGGATGTTCTTCCATATCTTCAAATTTTGAAGCAGTTGAAATCGCTCCATGTTATCCTTCTAGCACGAGAGGGCAACAATCGTCCTGAACTGGAACCTATCACACACGAACATCTCCAGTCGCTTCATTGCAAGTATGCACATCCTTTCGTTGACGATCGGCCCGAGATTCTCTTGGACCATCTCATCCTTCCGCGTCTCCGGCATTTGGATATCAAACCGTCCACGTTCTATCCAGAGCCATTGATAAAACTCTTCGAGCGCTCGTCCTGTCAAATCAGCACCCTCGCCTTAGACGTCCGCTGGCCTCACCCTCGCCATGAACATTACAAACTTGCTGAAGCAGGGATAAAGGATGGACTAGGAGAGTGTTTAAAATCCCCTCAGGTCGGGAAGCACCTCAAGAAATTCTTCTTTATCATGAGGGACTTCGATGAAGCTCGAAAGAAGATCCCTGATACTCTTCTTCAGTTGCTATCCGGGACGACGGACCACTTTCCCAAGCTCGCCGAATTGCACTTTCCGTCTTCCTCCAAGCAGGTGCCTCAGATTCTGAACCTTCTCAGGAATCGCGCCACAGACTACCAGGAAAACGGTGTCGCCCAATTGAAGTTGCTCGAAATTCAGTATAAGGATTCAGATGTAGGTTATGGCGAGCCGCACCTATCAGATCGCGATATTGCCACTGTTAGAAAGACCGGGACAGTAGTTGAGACTAGGATACGCACTGGCAAAAGTTAAACAAGCATTTAGGGTTGATCAAACATAGATTGAATTTCAAACTGAAGTACAGATTCGTACAGAGGCGTACACAGTTCAAAGTTCATGTTATTAGCGACGCACAGCTAATCTTTGAAGACAATCCTCTTCTCCATATCGAGAGGACCGGCAGCAAGAAAGGCAGCCCAATGCCGCGGGTCCAAAGTCGACATGATCGGACTACAATCATCCACTTCAGCTTATTCCTGAACAACAACAGAAAGAATCACTCACGGCCTATTATACGGCTCCTCAAGATACACCTCATGCAATTCCAACACCGTCCTCTTCAATTCCTCCACCGGCGTCTCCCACTCCTTCGCCATCTGTTCCGCAATACAGTCGATATCATATGTCCCCTCCATCCCTTTCGCGACGAAGAACCAGGCGACGTAGTGGCAGACCATGGCCACGGCGATCAAGCTGCCCGTCGTCATCGCCGCGTCGCGCACGATGCGGAACATGCTCTGCACGGGCGGGTAGGGAATGTCGATCTGGGTTACGTTCGCCGAGGCGGGACCCGTGCGGACGACGAGATCGACTTTGGGGTACTTGTTTAGGTATTGAACGTGCTTCATTAGCGCGAAGCTGCGCTTGAAGCCGTCTTTAGGTGGAGGGACGTTGGGTGATAGAGCGCCGTCTGCCTCACCGTTGGGTGATGAGGGTTCCTGGCCTGGCGGCGTGACTTTTGGGATGGCGGATGCGATGGCGGTTTCTAAATTCATCGGTTTCCCACAGATGATCTTGTGGTGCTTCCAGTGGTTTACTTGACACTCCCTATATCGTGCTTGTCAGAAAGAAATGTGAATAGTAACATGCGTGTACCTGGAGCAATAGGGAATATCACGATCCATACGCTCTTTGCAGCGTTGGCACTGTTGGAAAGACTCGCCAGGTCCCTGCATCTTGGGACACCCGGTACATATCACTTCGCGCTTGCTTGCGCGTGCCTTCTGCGCAATTTTATCCTCTTTGATGACCTTCTTGCTCTGCTGTTTCCCAAGATTCAATTCTCGCATCTTTTTCAACACCTCCAAAGGTATCCCAGCGGTATCGTCCGGCTCCGGCCCGCCTCGTTGCTTCAAGACTGTGAGTTCCGGAAGCGGTTCGCCAAGGAATGAGAGGAAAGAGAATTCCAGGACCATGTCTACGTGAATATTTAACTCGGGTATATTACAGATTTTGCAAAAACATACATATGAGTTTCGTCCGGAGAATGATGAGGTATCGCATGCAGATCTTTTCCATTTCTGTACCCGACTTTTCAATCTTGGCCGAGTATCTGTCCCATTCTGCGTGGGGGATATAGCGGGGAGTCCCAGGTACCTTGGACAAATCGTCCAAGATGAGAGTCTTGAGAAAGTCCAGGAAAGTCGCGGGCTCGCGACTAAGCTTCTCAAGCCGTACATAATCGCCACAATACCCTCTCGCATCATTCAGATTCCTGGCCTTTGAGCAGACCGTGGACATTCCAATGAGAACGTGCTTGCGCCGCTCTTGTCTCGTAGAATTCATCCAGGCTGTCTCCAATCTCTCATAGTAGTGCATAGCCCGGACGCCGACGCGATACTGGATTTCGCAGGTAGAGCTGTGCAGAACAGAGTAGGAGTGGTACATTTCGTCGATCCCGAGGCGCCAGGTGTTCGTTAGATCAGAAAGGCAGACGCGGGGCGTGATGAGACCCTTTTTCAAAAGGGTCTCCCAGTCTTGATTCCATTTCTCGGGTGCAGCGAGAGCATGCTGCGTTTTGGGAAGTTCAAATGACATTGCAACGACGGGCATGATGGCAGTAGACAAATGGAAGGAATGTCACAGCATCACACAGGTAACAGTCAGGACCCCCGCCAATACGGTTCGAGGTTCGTTCCAAAAAAACCAAATTTGAGGATTTTTGGGAATGAACTCCGATCTAAAAAACCAAATTTCGACCCCTTGGGTCTACTATGTCCTATGCCTAAGAACCAAATTTAATCGAAATTCGAGCAAAAATGACGCCAGGGACCAACAATCGTGACCGTGGGAAGCCGCTGCTACCATATATGGGTAGTCGGCCGCCCAGCGGCCCGAAAACTGGGCCTTACCGCCTTGAGCTCCGATTCAAAAAGCCAAAAATGGGTCAAATGGGTGAAATTTTGGAGAACCAAAAACGTCGATTTTGGGATCGAAGCTCAAACCCTATTGGCGGGGGTCCTTAACAGTCGCGTCAACACGTGGTCATTCTTTTCTCAAGCCAAGGCTTGGACTTCACGCGTTGACGAGAGATGAGAAGGCATATTTCTACTGAAGAAACCGACGATGCTTCAAGCTTAACGGTCGGCGGTGCGTCCCACTTGCTTCTACATATGGACGCGGTGGACTCAAAGAACGATAAGCGCGATGAACGCTGGTCTGCGGACAGCTTGAACGATGAAGTTGACGGCTCGGTGATACCGCCTTCACTCGAAGTCACTCCATGGCTTAAACTTGAATGGATAGGTCATAGGATCCAGGAATGTTAGAGGGCAGCTTTGACAGGGCTATACCCCGGCCCGCAGCAAGGGCTTGACGCCGAAGACGACTCGAGGGCTTTCCCGACTTCGAACGGCCTCAGATGGACGAGCCAGTGTTGCATTTTATCCACCTGTTCAATACATACAAGACGACTATGATGACGCGCATTAAAGGAGTCTCGTTGTAGCGAACCCCCACTGCTCGAGGTTGACGGCCCAAAGATTTGAAGAGTAGCGGTGCATTCTGTAGTGAGAGGCACTCTGGCGGAGGACGTGAATCAAGACGTCGTGGCCTTGTATCGTCTCGTCGATGGTCTGGCATCGATCTCACTTTTGTTTCTGTTGGCAGGGAAAGCACTTTAATCGCCCTGTTCTGATGCTGCATCGAATAGGTGTCTATTGTTTTGTGAATTGAGGGTGAGATAGTTCTGGGAATGTGGCCCCGCCAACGTAGGAGTCTCTACGCTACGTGTTCGCGTTTGCCGCGGGGTCAAAAGTGCGCTCGCACCGCCTCCCGAGTGGCGGTGAGGCCGGTGGTCGGAGCATGAATAGTGTGATGTTGTAATCGGCGGGTCTTGATGCGACGACCAAGGTATGTACTGAGAGATATCGCAAGTATCTTACAATAGTGATATACTCTTTGATAGCGCTGTAGATGCGGTATTTCAGATTGCAGGAATTACAAAGTCGAAGGCGACGTAGTTTTGTGTAAGAGACGATTAAGAGCTATGTGACGGCCAGTACAAGTTTCGCGCAGTTTGGTGAGTGCTTGTCGAAACTGAGCCGTGCCGGTCATTTCGAAAGGAATAAGATAAGAGAAATCGATATATTCATCGTCCGTGTAGGGGAAGCGAAGGAACCGGGGGATATATGTAATCAGCAGAGTGACGAGCGTGAACAGGGTAGAACGAACTGTAAGCAATAAGTACGGCTGAAAGGCTTACATCTCGATAGGCATTTTGTCCCGCTCATTCAGCGCTGAGGACTGCGAGATTCGTGTGGCGTTGGCAATGATGTCCTTGAGAGTGTCATCGGGAGAGACGAGTGAAGTTATCTCGTCGAACTTTGACATTTCGAGCACTGCACATGGCGTCGTCTGGGATGAGTCAATGCAACCGATCTGACGGCCTTCATCATATAAAGGAGCAAGTACTCGCAGAAGAGCAAATTCCCCAATATCGGTCCGTCGAGAAGGCAACTGTTGGAAATGCTTTGCTGTCAACTGAAGCAGGAATAAGCGTACGGAAAATATGTCATACGGCAGGAATCAACATACTCGCATGCGAGAAGAGGTCGTCTATACGGGCCCGTGAGTTTCAGGTCACACTAATCAAATCAGACATACCTCAGTAGGGCGAAGCATATGGTCTGGATGCATCTGGAGAAACAAATCGTCGGCATCAGCGCTGACATCCACCGAAACTCTAAGAGTGATCCACATTGCAGTGTTGTCTTCTAACTGCACGGGAAAGAAAACGACGGGAGACGTTGGGCTGTCGTGTATGCAGCAGGATGGAAAGCCATCACGCCCAAGGTTATTGAACCAACGAACTGTGTCTTGAAGACTATCGGCGACGTAGGCGAGCTGTGTAAAAGCCCCAGCCTTATACGATTGATACGACCATTTGAGTTTTTTTCCCGAGAGCCTGTGTAAAGTGATGAGCTGCACCTTCTGATGAGCCCAAGCAGGAACTCGAGCAAAGCTCAGTAGATCGACCAATAGCCGAGGTCGGGTGAAAGTACGAAGGATACCAAGTACGATAAAATATGTGGCGTCGGATATGTTCCTGAATGGGCGAAACTCCGGACGTCGGTAGTACGACAAGGACGAGATGGAAATAGCCTTCTTCTTGAACCACTGAGCAGCAGCAATGAGCATCAGAGGTTCGTCAATGGTGATCTGTTCCATATCCGCGTCGACAAAACGCCCAACTACCTCATTGACGAGTCGAATTCTTTCCGAACCAAAGACGATGTCCGTCTCTCCAGTTACAAGGCACTTAAGTAGGGCATCATGCATACTTGAAATTATGACAGGGTCTATGCAGCCACCATCAATAACTGCAAACTATCTGAGGACCACACTCACTAGGATTAGCGGGTAAAACACTCGTATGGTAAGGGCTTCCAACTTCCACTTCACCACTTTCGTAGAATTCGCGTTCGTCTTGGGGAAGACAGCCAATGAAGCTGCTAACATATTTGTTGAGGTATAGATGGGGAGTCCGGAATCCTTGCTCGAGGAGCTCCGTTATGAACGACGCAGTTAGTCGATGCCTAAAAATTGATCAGAGACTTTCAGCAGAAGAAAGTAGGGACATACCGTCCCCTCAACCACCTCTCCATACGTCTACCCAGGGCGAGACCCGCTGCGCTGCGCCCTAAGGCAACAGGAAGAAATGTCTGCAGATACTCCTTTTGGAACTTTGGGTTCCTCATGAAATCGCCCGTATCAGAGCTCCAACGATATGAGCTCCATTCCGAGCCGTCGAAATGCTGGCGGACGATCCTAACCCCTGCGACAACGAAAGTCACGTTGAAGTCTTTCGTGTGGTAATTCCAGATGCGCAACAACTCTTTGAGAACAGGTATGCCTGTGGAGTCATCTTCAGATTCTCGGAGAAGCGGTGTGGGATCGGTACAACAATTGGCTTCGTCGATGGCAATAAAGAGCGATTCTTGGTCAGAGGGAGTCCAGATCCGGAAGATTTCTTCAAGGGTGTCCCGAATGGCGTTGTCTATAAACCAATTCTCTGCGCCCGCATTCCTAATATGTATCTTGAGGCCGGTTATAGAGTTCTTGACGTCTGCATGGAGGAGTGATGGCTGTAATTGAAAGCAAAGCCAAAGTCGCCTATGAAGAAGGGAAGGAGTGCCAGTAGGCAACAGCTCTAGGAACACCTTGAGTAACAGAAGACGAGTGAAGAGAATCTCGCTAGCCATCCTATGAGCAGTTGCATGAATGTATTCAATCTGGGACGGAGGGGCAAAGCGGGGATCAGACGTGATAGAAAAAGAGGATGCGCTACGGAAGCCAGCAGGGAACACTTCCGAAAACCTTCTAAGTTCATCGGTACCGAGGTTGGTACCGTCCTTCTCACATGTGAAGAACAAACCCCAATGTTTGCAAAGACCTTCATACAGTACCTTTGTTTTACCGGAAGCGGATCCATTCACGAGAAATCTATGAGATACTAAGCGAAGTAGTAATGGACTTGTTGAGTACCTACGTGTTGCTATTCGCGTGAAATATGTTATCCAACCTCTCGCAGAGGATGGGGTCTGTCTGGAAGGTGCCTAGACCGTAGAGAAGCAAGACAGGCCTGTGATTGACTGTGCCTTCGACGAGTGGGATACGCAGGTCTTCAATGTGAGCCGCTATCCGAGGTGCGAGGGCCATTTCTGGTTTCCAAATATGTCGGGGAAATTGTTTGTGATCTAGTGCCTCTGCGATGCGCGCCTTTGTTTTTCGAAGAAGCTGGACAACGTCCGAGAACAGAAGACGCTCGGTCCAGTGCGTTTTAGGAGGGTTATCGGACAACAGTGCTATATAGAAAGCATTGTAGATCGAACTGAGTAGAAAACAACGAATAACGCAACGCACATGTCCCAACCGCTTTATGCAGAGTTTTCTGATTCCAGAGATGACGAAGAGACTCGAGCAACATGGGATTGTCACTGAGAAGTTTCGAACAAAAATCTGTGTTAGTGGAAGGCCTAGGTGTTTCATCCTCGACCATGCCGCGGAGCATGACGAGCACTTTCGTGGCGGTTCTGAGTTCCGCGAGCAGCATGTATTGATCGTACAGCGCCAGGTCGATTGGAAGCGCCATAGTGGATGTCCGAAAGCCGCGAGGCGTGGTGTCCCTGCCGCAATCGGTGAATGGTCAAGGTGGTCAGAATTCAAGAATCAAACAAGTCTCGTGACCTCAGCACCATGTTCTCGATCGCGTTGGATCGGCAGTCGTCTTGCCGCTGTCGACTCGTCATTTTAATCCCAATGTCCAGCTCAGTCTTTGATGGTAACTAAATGAAATATTGGCAGATACGGTGCCAATTGTTGTACCGACCGTTTACCATCATCCTCACAAGTTGAACATGGCGCTGATCAATGTTCAAGTAGATAAGTACCTGGTTACCCGAATCTGAAGACCTACGAAGACCTGGCGCCCTCGCTCGCGCAGCACCGCGCATCTCTGCCCTAAATGTACAACATCGCGAACGTATAGTTTCATTCCTTTCGCGAATAAACTAAGAGCTCCATAAGCGCAGTGTCGGCTAGTCTCTTATGAACAGGCTCCCTACTCTCGTCATTACTTTCTGTGACCCCCTCTGAAGCTACCGAGATAGTCATGCCATTGTCCAGCCACTCATGACCTACAGATGGCGACTCTGTATGAAGATCGCGTGCTTTGGCGGGAAGCCTAGGTGAACGTGTTTGCTTCCCCAGTCCACTTTATCCAGGCCGTGAAGCTGCTCCTTCCCCAGAAGACATGTCCACTCACCTATGTATCGCTTTCAGTAATCACACCTTTCTAATCCCTCTGAGTCTATGCAAAATCTCCGGTCCAACACTCTCAAATTTACTAGTACCCTACCAGAACCTATCTTATTCTTACGACGCCGGGTCTCTTAAAGTCAATCGTAGGCTGAGACGCTGCGCACGCGTTTGCGATAACATCTCGAAAAATGCCTTCCAAGGACAGGTGCGAAGTTATCTCGTCAAACCTGGACATGTCGAGCACCGCACATGGAGGTTCCTCAGAAGTATCAAGAGGCCCTATTCGGACATCGTCGTACAGCGGAGCAAGAACTCGTATCAGGGAAAATTTGCCTATGTCAGTACGCCGACAAGGCAATTGCTGGAGTCGTTCGGCCAGAGAAGACTAGAATGCTGTCAGTACCAACAACACAGTGCCAAAGCGAACGTACACATCTCGGAGAAGAGCCGCCTCCGTGCGAGGGTGACTATTGGAGAAATCAGTATCGAATATGGCAAGGCAGGATGTGGCGGCGGTAACATACGGCGCATATATGGTCGGGGTGCATTTGCTGCAATATCTCAGCAATGTCGCCAGTAGTATCCATGAGAACTTTTAAAGCTATCCATACCGCAGTGTCGTCTCTTAAACACAGAAGAAAGATGATGGTGGGGGAGGCGGAACAGTCATGCACACAGATTGGTGGGGCACCGCCACGCCCAAAGGCATCGAACCAAGCTTGCGTATCATCAGGACCTTCAGAGGCCCAGGCGAGTTGGGTGAAAATACCCGAGAGATACGATAAATATGACCATTTCATCTGCTTGCCCGTTAGTTTGTGCAGCTTGATAAGCTGCGCTTCTTGATGTGCCCAAGCGGGAACATCAGAAAACTGCAAGAGGTCCGCCAGACGACAAGGTCGAACGAAGGCGTGAAACATGCCAAGGAGGATGAAGTATGTGGCGTTGGTTAGGGTTCTAAAAGGTCGGAACTCGCGTTGTCTATAGTACGACAGGCTGGTGATGGCGATCTCCTTGTCCAGGCTGAACCACTGGCCGGCAGCAATGAGAATGAGCGGTTCATCAATGGTAAGCCTCTGCATGTCTGCGTCCTTGAAGCGTCCGATAACTTGACTAACAATATCAATTCTTTCGGGCCCAAATGTGATGTCCGTCTTTCCAGTTACCAGGCACCTGACGAGAGCGTCATGAACGCTGGAGAGGACGACGTAATCTGCGTAGTGATCGGTACTGGGGGACGAAAGCGAATGGACTAACTCACCAGGATCGCGCGACAAGACCCTTGTATTGTAAGGATTGCTAGTTCGTACTAGCTTACCAGGCTCATAAAATTTACGCTCGTCTGTGGGATCGCAGGAAGCGAAGCTTCGGATATATTTGTTGAGATATAGATGTGGTGTTTGGAACCCTTGCTCGAGGAGTTCCGTTGCAAACGATGCTGTCAGTCGATGTCTAGAGATCAGTAGAGTTAACACTCTTCCATAAAATAGGGCTGGCCAAAACGTACCGTCCCTTTAACCACCTTGTCATACGTTTGCTCAATGCGCGACCACTGGCGCTTCTCGCAAAGTTCGACGGAATCAGTTTGTCGAGATACTCTTGCTGAAGCTTTGGATCCTCAGCAAAACTTCCCGTGTTAGAGGTCCAGCGGTACGACTCCCATTCTGCATCACTGAAGTACTCACGCACAATCCTCACACCAGCGACAACAAAGGTGACATTGAAGTCTTTGGTGTGATAATGCCAAACACGGAGTAGTTCCTTGAGAAAAGGAATCCCATTCCTATCTTCGTCGGACTCTTGCAACACCGGTATACAATCGGTGCAACAGTTGGCTTCGTCCACCACGATGAACAGTGATTCCTCGGGAGCAGGAGTCCAGATCAGAAAGATTTCTTGTAGAGTCCGCCGTATCGCATTATCCAGAAACCAGTTTTCTCCTTCTGCATCCTGAACAAGACGTTTAAGAGAATGGAGCGAGTTTTTCATATCTGCATGCAGCAGCGTTGCCTGTAGTTGAAAGAGAAGCCAGAGCCGTTTACGGTCGTCACCTCCACGACTGCTGGAGGCAGACGCTTCTAAGAAGGCTTTGAACAGCAAAAGACGGTTGAGAAGGGCCACACTTGCGAACATGTGGGCCATTGCATGAACGTGTATCCTCTTGGATGGCGGTGGGAAACGAGCATCAGAGACAATTTCAAAGTTTGCAGTGTCGCGGAGACCAGCAGGAAACATTTTCAGAAGCATTACAAGGTCATTCGCGCCCAGATTGGTCCCATCCAGAGCGCATGTAAAGAATAAACCCCAATGCTTGCAAAGGCCTTCGTATAAAAGCTTCGTTTTACCCGATGCAGAACCATTGACGAGGAATCTGTACTGGTGTGAGAAGGAAACAGCGGAAGAGACCTGAATCGTACATATTCTGTCTGGCAGGAAATATGTCATCTAATCTCTGGCATAGAATGGGGTGCGACATGAAACTACCCAGGTCGTACAGAAGAACAACCGGACGGTGGTCTACTGTCCCCTCGACTTGCGGAATACGCAGACTACGAATATGAGATCGAACTACATCCGAAAACAACGGACGGCTCGTCCAGTGTCCTCTCGTCGGATTATCGGAAAGTAAAGCTGGTAACTGGTTGAGTTTGTGTTTTGAAGAACACAGAACATGACACGAAAACGTACACATTCCCACCGCTTTATGTACAGAACGGTTTATCCAAAGCTCTCTAAAGGAGCGATAAAGCAGGGGGTTATCATGGAGGAGCTTTAAACAGAAGTCCACATCGGTGCAAGGCGCCTCGCCTTCCACAAGACCGCGCAGCGTGACGAGCACTTGAGTGGCAGTTTTGAGATTCGACAGAAGCCAGTACTTCTCGTACATCTTTGGGTCCATAGGGATCGACATAGTGGTGGCGGGAGCCACAAAAGTTAAAACGGGTCGCGATCAACTACCTCAAGTCTCGTGACTCAGGATGGTCGCCTCGTCGTTGGTCTTACGGGCCTTCCACCGCAATCCAATTTCTCCACGATATGAATCGCTTGTCTCGCCCTTTGGTGAAGAATCTGGTTCTCCAGCTTGCAGAAGCCCTCAGCTACTTGCATCTATCGGAATCATCCACCGCAGGAGCGTTGAGGTAATTCTGAGCCATGATAGTCGTAACCGTCGGTGGAATCTCTACATAGCGTCTTTTAACCTTGGCAACCTGCCGCTGCAGCATCGCAAGCATCGCCGACATGGAGGTAAAGGAAAGAAAATGATCGACAAACCCTAACCTTACACAGCACTTCTCCAGCTTGCACATGAACCACGATGAGATAGTGGATGAAATCTTCGCTCTCTACAAATCTCTCAACTTTGCCCCTCCGGATGGGAAATTCACCATTCTCGCTTCCTTCTATCTACTCAACAATGCCACTGGAGCGCTGAAGATCATATCCATCGGGACCGGAACGAAATGCCTGCCCACAGCCCGGTTGCCAGCGTCAGGAGAGGCTCTACATGACAGTCATGCTGAGGTCCTCGCGCGGCGGGGCGCACTGCGCTGGTTCATGGAGGAAATCAAGCGCGTGTCTGTGTCCCAGCTCGCATCTGACTGGATCTGTCCTTGCGGGCACAAATTCACTCTCGTTGAAGGCGCCGAGCTCCACATGTATATCTCAACAGTTCCATGTAAGTATTATAAGCCATGTCTTCCTTCTGCGATTCGACAACCATCTACAGGTGGAGACGCGTCTACTAGATTCCTCGCCACGTTCCAAGATGCGGCTATGGCTAGCCTGAAAGACTCCTCAGTGTATCCTGCGTTGTCTCCCAGTCAAGCATCTCGAGGGCGAGACAATTACGCGCTGTTCGGTGTTCTCAGGACGAAACCTGGACGGGCGGACTCTCCGCCGACGCAATCCATGTCTTGTAGTGACAAGATAGCGTCCTGGAGCGTGTTAGGTATTCAAGGCGCGCTCGGGTCGCGTTTCATCAAGCCTATATATGTTGCTTCTATCACAATTGGAGAGGTATCGGAGGTACTTCGTGATACGGTTTTGAAAGACTGTCGTCGCGCTTTATATGGTCGATTAGAGGGTATTGACGGTAAATGTCGTCTCTATGAGTCTCTGCATTTTCAACTGACGTCTCCAGGACTGCCTGAAGGCTTCTCTTATCACAGTCCTGAAATCAGATTCACGGATCGCGTTTTCATTCACTCTCGTGATTCACTTCCCATAGCTTCTGGATCTTGTCATGATTGTAAGCAACCTATACATCTACTTGGGTTAGACATTGACCACAGACACAGCCTTATGTTCGCTTGCAGACGCGAACTGCGTTCCAGAAGTTCTTATCAATGGTTATCGACGGGGAGTGTCCCCGAAGCACAGATTACGCGACAAGTCTCTGTTCGTCCCCGTCATTCACTACAACGGTTTTGACTGACATCGAATTTCTAGCCCTGTGCTGTCTCAGCTGAGCCTGTTCAAGCTGTATAACGAGCTGTCATGTGCAATGTAAGCTTGTTTTGGTGACGATACGAACTTGAGTTACAGCCACTGCAGTTCGATGCAAACGTACCATGCCGCGAAGCAATGTCAGACGGAATATCAAGAGGCAAAGCAGCGACTTGTAGGACCAGGTGGACCTTTCTGTGGTTGGGTTAAGACCAATTCGAATGTTCAAAATTTCATGGGCTGATGTTGCGGTTCGAACGTTTAATGTGCAATTGCAAGATGTACAGAACGTCGGAGATCTAGACTTGATGTACACAATCCGTATGTTGGTAGCACACGCTGCGAGTCAACTAGGGTAGTTGCAGACTTCATGTACTCCTCCGTATCGTTTCCCTCGAATGTCCCAAGATGTGTCAAGATGAACGAGGATACCAACACCCACATGTCGGAAAGTACCTGGGCGTGCGGTGGATGCCATGCGCCGACGAACATGAGTTCGTAGTGGAGTTGGAAGCACACCACGATCATGTCTGTACTCGATTTGAGTCGGAGGTGGTGTTTAGATACCGCATCGAATAGGGCAGGATTGTGGAGCATGTTGACTGCTAGGTCCTGTAAGGCGTCTTTTGAGCCATTATTTGAGGCTTCCCGAAATGCTGTTCAGATAAACACTGACGGGCACAGATACTGTCTGTACCTTTAGTCTCGCTATGCTGGAGCTCTTGGGTAGTGGCGGAAATTCGGGAGCAAAGTTGGCGCCATTGTACATTGGTAGAACAAAAGGTCGAGGGAGTGTGCCGTCAGGAAGAGAGAACTGAGGCGTGTACGTGGGAGGCAAGACACACTGGCCGAAAATGGCAATACCCATCGGTGTACCCATCCATCACCGTCAAACCGCTATATGGCTGATCCCAATCCTTCAGGAGACGCAGGGGCCACCCACGATACTGGAAATGCCCAACAGGCCACCACTGAGGCGACGACGAATCAGCCAGCGGCAAACAAGTATCTGTTTGGTATGAAGCAGAACGCTTCGCACATTCCGCCTCCTCCAATCTTCAGCGATGACTACGAAAAACGACTCCCGGAGGACCCCATTTACCAGGAAACCGCGCCCAATGCTCGCGTATGGCGTGCCTACGTCGAAGAGGCTGCTACATTCGATGATATGATGATCGCCGAATATCGCGATGGTCTCGATGTAATGCTTGTCTTCGTGAGTAGCCTCTTGTACTGTAGCTTGTTGTTTACTTTCATGCAGGCCGGTCTCTTCTCTGCTGTTGTCACGTCCTTTCTCGTCCAGGTCTCGCAAAGTCTGCAGGCCGATTTCATCGAAATGTCCGCCGTTCTGCTCCACGACCTCGTCTCCATCCAGCTCGCCATTGCACAGGGCATTCCCATTGACAATTCCACCACCCCGTCCTTGAACCCCTCTTCGGCGTTCTCGCCAGACGGCATACAGGTTTGGATTAATGGCCTCTGGGTAACCAGTCTGATAGCCAGTCTCATTGTTGCACTCGCGACCGTATTGGTGAAGCAATGGCTTCACCACTATGTGTCCCTTCCTTCCGGTACGCCCGGTGTACGCAGTCACGTCCGTCAGTTCAGGTTCATGGGCCTGCAGCGATGGCGCGTCCATGTCATTATCGGCTTGTTGCCAATCACAATGCATGTCTCCCTCACCCTCTTCCTCTGCGGTCTCGTTCTCTTTTTTGTGCCCTTGCGCCTCTCCTTGGCATGGACGATTGGTGTTCTCACCGTGATCGTCTGTGCTTTGTACATCGTCAGCAACACCATCCCTATGTTCTTCCCCGACTGTCCGTATAAAACGCCATTGACCGACTTCATTAATTCCCTCTTTCATTATTCTGCTGTTGTGTGGCAATTGGTACGAAGAGGAGCACGACGTTTGCATTCTGGTTGTCGCTCCATTGATGTCCCATTCATGCACTCGCTGCTGCCACAAGTATCTATGTCGCCGTCGACTGCAAGCTCGGGGTCCGAGCATTCCGCTGCCCTTGTCTCGGTGAAGCAGAGAGAAACGGAAGCTGTTTATCGTGTTTACGATGACCTTTCTGTAGACGCGCTGGACTGGTTGTTCACCATGTCCTCAAATCCCTCGATACACAGTATCGTTGTCCAAGCAATCGGTGGGCTCCCAGTTGAGGCCAAGGGGTATGCAGATGTGATGTGGTTGGACAGACCGGACCTCAAGAGCAAACTTTTTGCCTCAATAGATCAATTAACGCATCAATGGTCTTCACTAAGGGTGTACAGCGGGGGCTGTGACAACACCATAGAGCGACTTTGGCTAGAGCAAGGCACGAGTGTATACCCGGGTGCACCCGACACCCGTCCGGCAAATACTTGCGTCCGAGAAGCCGGACTTGCCACCCGCCAGCACACCCGGGTACCCACAAGTACTTGACCCGCGGGTCAAGTACTTGGCAAGTACTTGCCTCGCGGGTGTGCAAGTACTTGTCAAAAGTACTTGCATCTTGTGAGTATTTTCGTGCCCGCCGACGACCCCGAGCAATTGCGCGGGGGCTCTCGACGTGCACGATACACTTGTCTGAAGCCCCGGTTACTTGCATGAGCAAGAACCGCAGCCAAACGAAGTGTAGTACGGGATGGGGTGGGGTGGGAGAGGAGGCAAGGAGAAAAGAGACAGCACGGGGTGAGATGATGGGGCAAAAAAATAGGCAACCTGTAATGGTGTAAGGTTAGAACACAAATAGAGCAGTGGATACGCACCGTTGGGCAACGTCGCGTCCACGACGCCATCGGGATAGCGCTGTCACACAGACGAGCGCCAAAAGCCGCCAGTCGCGCTAGTGGCGATGCGAGCCGCCATACATCGTGGGTGTCATCCTGGGCGTGGCGGGTGTCGTCCTGACCATCGTCGTGCGCCGTGCTGGTCGTAGGCGTTGTCGTCGTGTAAACGTGTGCCGTGAGAGCAGCGCCGTCGTGTAGACGAGTGCGTGAGAGTAGCGCCGTCATGTAGACGAGCGCGCGCATTTCCGCAATAGGGCGGCCTCGTCCTGAGGGCTTACGCCGTCGAGATTCCGTCCAGGTGGCGTCGTCGCGCAGACAGACGCAAAGAATCGCCCCGGAACGTATCCGAGGGCGCAGCGGTCGGCGCAAAGCCAAACCGCACCAGAAAAGCAGAAAAGAACAAAGAAAACAAGTAAGAAAGGCCCCAGAAAAAGTTCTGAGGCCGACGAGCACGACGCAAACGTCGTGCTGTGGTGGTGAGAGGCAAGAACTGCAGATCTGAGGCGATCGATCCTTATCCGGCGATTGCCGGAAGCCTCGGCCATCTCGGCGATCGGCAAAATTATTCGGCAACGTCGTTTTTCAACGACATTGGGCTCGTTTGAGCCCAAATAAATTAGTAAAAATTCACGAAAATATATATGAGCATCAAGGCAAGTATGAGGCAAGTACTTGCCCCAAATACTTGCTCCTCAGAAGCCGTACTTGCCACCTGTGCACCACCCGGGTGGTGGCAAGTGCCGGGTGGGCAGGTGCCGGGTGCGGCACCACCCGGGTGACGTCAATACTTGCAGATATCTGCAAGTACTTACCACTCGTGCCTTGCTCTAACTTTGGCGCTCTACGATCGTCTTATCACTCCCCTTTCAATCCTTTTCCCAAATCTATCCCGCTCGAAGCTGCAGCTGTCTTAACCTATCAACATTTGGAAGCACGCCCCTTGTATGACTTCATCCTCTCTCATCATGAAGCACGGATACATCCACTGGTGTGGATGAGGATCATCGTGATGCTGCATAAGGGCGGGATTTTCACATCGGTACATCAACATGATGATGCCTATTTACTCTCACTTCGTGCTCTCATCCTACATATTCTATTACCTCGAGCATTGTCGTCAACCCGCATTGCCACTGGAAGTAGTTGGGCTGGTCCGTTGGAGTTGATGTCACTGCAGGACACTGTAGAAGTCTATCTACAGGACACTGCACATCACTATCTGTTGACCATGCTCTCTTCATATGATATTCCTTCAATGACACCTCCTTCATCTTCTGATAAAGAATCATCTTCACGTCAGATTCTCCTAGCTGCAGGCCATTTTGCAGTTCATACTCTTGCAAGTGGGAGGTGGCATATTGTGATTGAAGAGTCTTTTGGATACCTTGGAGGGACAGTTTTCAGGCTGCTTACTGGGATCTACCAGGATCCTCATAACATAGAATATCTTACCAATTGGCTTCTGAAATTGTCACCATTCCTAGAGCGCATGACTCCGTTCCATCTATCCAACTCCGGCAGGAAGCAGTTCCTCACAGCAGTCATCGAGGTCTATTACCATTATGAGATGGTTAATGTCATTACACCTGACCTCTCTCCCGACGTCTTATCACGTGCTCTCTCCTCACTGTGGAATGTTCTTCACATATGTGGCTTACACATTAACAATCCCAAAGTTGAATGGGATGTGATTTGTAGATTTGCTTGTACAATCATGTCACAAGCTCTTACTCTTGGTGTGCAGACTGCATTTCACCGTTTCATGAGGGATGAATGGATGTCCTGGTTGTCTAGAATGAGCGCGGTGTATCTTGGGCATGATCATGTGTGGTGCACATTGAATGGACCACTCAATAATTATGTGGTTGGTCTCTCTACTATCTCAGCATCAGTGTCAGATTCAACACAGCATGAGTTTCTGGAGCACCTGTATGAACCACGGAATCTCATCTTCATAGCTCTCTTCGAGATTCAAGCCAGTCTTCAAGATACTAGTCCTCCTATAGATTACCCTAACTCGTTGCATGAGGTTGTGCGCTTGCAGCCTCAACATCACTCCTGGGCTGTATGTCAGGAAGTGTTGAATGCACTACTGGTCTGGGCTAACAGTCCTGTTAGTGATCGCTGTGTCATTCCCTTTCCCCTACAAGACATCTTTGATAGCCCAGGTTACAGCGACTTCCGAGATGCCTTCCGACGACTCCACGAGGGGGGCGTCGCAGCGATATCATCTCCCTCCGGACTGATAGTCGCTGCGAATATTCATTCGGAATTGATCCGAGCTCTCGAATCTGGCCTTGATATCATAAAAGCAGGTACTGAAGTAAGTTCAGCCATACCGTCATAACGCGCCATAGGACAATTCTCATATGTGATTTTGCAGAGCTACGACGCGTACAACAAAGGTGCAGCTGATAGCATGGAGCATGCGCTACACGCCGAAGACCTTGATATTCCAGAAATCGACTGGGAGCAGCAGATGCCGGGACCGTCAGTTCAAGGCGCAGCCATCGAATCCGAGTCTGTCGTATTAGTACGTTCAGCCATATCGTCATAACATGCCTTAGGACAGTTCTCATAAGCGATTTTGCAGGAAAGAAGCTACGACGCGTACAATGAAGGCGCAGCTGATAGCATGGAGCATGCGCTACACGCCGAAGACCTTGATATTCCAGGAATCGACTGGGAGCAGCAGATGCCGGGACCGTCAGTTCAAGGCGCAGCCATCGAATCTGTCGTATTAGTAAGTTTAGCCATATCGTCGTAACATGCCTTAGGACAGTTCTCATATGCAATTTTGCAGGAAAGAAGCGACGACGCGTATGGCGAAGGCGCAAATGGCATCGAGCAGGCGCTACAACGCCGAAGAGCTTGACATTCCAGAAATCGACTCGGAGCAGCAGATGCTAGGACTGTCAGTTCAAGGCGCAGCCATCGAATCGGTCGTATTTTAAAATTCTGCCTCAGCATCAGTCCTACATAGTAGAATGCATGATTTTCACCCCCAACTTCCAAAGTAGCTTCGTAAGAGGAACTTCGGACCCACCAGATGGAACGTCGCGAGCGATGACGAAGGAGCTCGCTTGGGGGATCAACAAGTGACGACGCGCACTCCATCCCCCCTGCCATTGATGCGGCCTCGCAGCTCGCGAGACTAGGACGTACCGGCGCCTTAACGAGGTCAAGTTCACCGAGACCATCAATTAGTATTAGTATTATGGAGTTGAAGATGACATTTAGAATGAACAGCCTCTAGTTCGAAGCTTCAACTCAGCAGTCCCTGTTATCATGCTGGCATGATAGACGGCGAAGAACGATACTTTGCTGCATATTTCGTCTCCCAGACAAGATCAACTACCACTGGTAAGGAAATGCACGACAATACGAAAGAGACTCACAATCGAGGGGCCATTCCGTCCGTTCACCCCGTTGCGCTGAAGGATTGGCGGCTGCATCGAGGTACCAAGCCGTGGTCCGCTTGTTGAAGTCCCACAGCTTGAGCAAACGATACTCCATCTCCGCGAGCGTGTCTTCGGGCCACAGGTGGAAGGTGTAGTTGGAGCAAAGGGAGACGCAGTAGTGGGCGGTTTTGGTGTTGTTGTGCACAAACTCTATCCTGGTTCTGTATCTTGGTGTAAACTGGAAAGTCTCTCTTAGATATCTTCCGACAATGGACGCCGCATACGAGCGGTCTTTGTGAGATAGAGTGGTGCAGGGTGGAACAAGGTTCTGTTTATGAGCGAAAGTGCAGATGTCGTCGATGGTGGCGAGGATGCCCAGGTACCATTTGGGCGGGCAATGTTTGAGGGCTTTGTCGGGGTAGTAATAGTAGGGGAGTTCGTCGAGCGGGGAGGCAGCCCGCATATTCTCGAATGTCAGTGTCTTTTGAGACGCGTCAATAGGCAACGCGTGAGCACAACACATACCTTGTTAACCTTCATCACCGTTCTGCGCATTTTCTCCCGTACATGGCCGCAAAACCTTGCATGGCATCGCTTGTCGACATGAGTTCATGAACGTAACCAGAACGTAACTGTACAAAGGAAAATGTGACGTTATGATCTGTCACACCAAACCAGCCGCCACAGGCAGGACCCCCGCCAATAGGGTTCGAGCTTCGATCCAAAAAAACCAAATTTGAGGATTTTTGGGAATGAACTCCGATCTAAAAAACCAAATTTCGACCCCTTTGGTCTACTATGTACTATGCCTAAGAACCAAATTTGATCAAAATTCGAGCAAAAATTCCGCCAGGGACCAACAATCGTGACCGTGGGAAGCCGCTCTTACCATATATGGACTGTCGGCCGCGAAGCGGGCCGAAAATTTGGCCAAGCAGCCTTGAACTCCGATTCAAAAAACCAAAAATGGGTCAAATGGGTCAAATTTCGGAAAACCAAAAACGTCGATTTTGGGATCGAAGCTCAAACCCAATTGGCGGGGGTCCTCCACAGGCCCCCTGGCTATAGGGTTCGAACTCCGATCCCAAAGTTGGCCTTTTTGGTTCTCCAAAATTTCCGGATTTTGGCCTGATTTGGCTTTTTAAATCGGAGTTCGAGGCTGAAGGTCATTTTTGGTTCTGCTGGCATCGGAGTGTCGGGGTGCTCGCGTTGTGAGCCTGGTCTTACCTTGCCAAGATATCGCGCGGTCTGGCTCTGGTCAACTCTGGTCAGCTCTGGTTTGACAGATCTGTCCAGGATTTGGTTTTTTGGCACCGTACATCATCCAGAGGAGCTCGTTTTGGCTCGAAACGGCATCGGACATACAGTGCCAGAAGCCCCGAAATTTGGCTTTTTAGATCGGAGTTCGTTCTCAAAATCACCCAAATTTGGTTTTTCTGGATCGATGTTCGAACCCTATTGCCAGGGGTCCTGCCGCCACTCATACTCACACTCGCCACTTTATTGTACTTGGATGCGGTGACCGGGGATTGAGTTATGCTCAGGTCTGTTCACATTCCCGAAAGCGTATCGCTTCTGACCATGACTTATCCTACCACAGTCAAGTTGCCTGAATCACGGACATTGAAATAGGGACCGCGAGCGTCCTGGTTGGCACAAATTGCTCTTCCATGTCTTGGACTGCCTGCGCGGCGAATATACTTTCGACTCTCTAAGGGCCGACACAGCCTTCGTTCAGTGAAACTGTCCTCCCTGTTCTCTTGCCACACACTTGCTCCTCTTGGACGAGGAATTGCAGGCTGAACTTGGACGAGATGATGATATGTGGGAATGGACGCGGCATGACGCAGTATGTTTATGGACTCCTCGACATTCCGTTGTCCACGACTCTGGAATATCTGCATAAACTCCAGAACTTTACCTCACAACAGTGTTGCCTCTGCTACTACTTATTACTTGTCCACCCAGGCTCCAGTAGCACCAGCTAGAGACTGGACTAGATGTCATGCATTCATGTAGCGCCTTGTTCGCAGTACACAGAATACGAATTCAAAAGAACTCGCGTCGTTCATAAAAATATAAGGGGGTAGATGATTAAAATACATGTTACTGGCGCACACCCACAGTTGGATACTGTCTAAATCTTCGGACGTTCATTCTTCTATGAAGAGATTGTATTAGCGGGAAAGTTCAGAGCAGAGGCACTCACCATGCGCGTCAAAGACGTCGCCTATGCGCAAAAAATCCATAATGGGCATAGGATCGGGATGCAGATACTCTTTCCATATCTGGCGCACCTTCCAGCGACCATTCGCGTCGCGGATCCACACCGACAGATTCCAAAGCGACATATTCACGAGTCCCTTGTCCACCAGATCGCGCGCGGCATACACCGGCTCGACATCGACCTTCCACCAGCGCACGGACGTCTCATACCCCGCCTTCTGCGACAGCAGCACCGGACACGTCGCCTCTGCCAGCCCCCGCGCGTACTCCTGCCTCGTCAGCGCGCGGCCGTCCACCTGGCGGTCGTCCTGGGTGCACTTTCGGAAGACGATCTCGACGTCGTGAAAGCCCGTCATGAAGCGGCGCCAGACTTCGCCTTTGATGAAGCGGCGGAGGTACGGGAGGACGCACATGTAGATGAAGAGATCGAGTGCTTCGTGGAATAGAGACCAGAACCATGTTCGGGGTGGGATGCGGCGGGGGACGAACTCGCCCCAGAGGATGAAGAGCGGCATGAAGTGGGTGGAGGAGGAGCAGAGGCGCCAGAGGACGAACAGCGCGAGGAGGCCTTTGAGGATGAGGTGGTAGATGAACACGGCTCTGCAGAGAATCAGAATGGTCCAGGGAGGGGTGGCCGGGGCACAGCACACATTTTGTTTTCCACGGGCGTCCTGTCGAGATGCGTGATGAACCGGACGGTGGGGTCGCCTTTGGCATAATGAGAAAGCAGAACGGCCGTGGGCGATGTGAACGCTATAGGCCGCCACTTGACGCCTGACATGAGGGATCGATGAGGAGACGGTCGTTTGTGACTTGCAATAATTTCAATTCAAAGGAAAGGAAACTGCCGACGGCAACTCCGGGCCGAGAACGCACCAACACAACACGCTTTTCTCCTTCGACCGCCATCCCCCCCCAAAATGCCGCGACTCTTCAACGGGAACAGCCTGCGGCTGCCCAAGATCGCTGGCAACCTCAAGCTCACTGCGGGGCAGATCAGCGGGCTCGTGTCAAAGTCGCCGTGGACGAAAAATTTCCGCCACATGCTTCCGGTGGACATCAAGCATCTACGGCTAACGGCGAAGATGAGCGACATCACGACGCCAAAGGTGGTCTTGACGAGGGACCGCATCAAGTATTGGAATATTGTGCCCGGGGACCAGATTCGCGTGCGGGGAGACAGGAATAATACGCTGCATACCGTGGAGGCTATAAATCGGTGGACGAACAGGGTCCATCTCACACCGACGGAGGGCTCTGCGCAGGTACGCTTTCTCTATGGGGGGCGGGTGTCTGCGCGTTGCTCATCATCATGGACTTGAAAGGACGCCCAAGAGGGCAGAAACAGAGGCCCGCATGTGCATTATTCAAAGTGCCAGCTTTATATTGGCGACTTTGCGTTCCCGCCGACCAATGCGTCTGAGGAGCCTGTGACGCGTCGGTGTGTCTTTTCTCGCTCTCTCTCTCCTCGACGTTCACGCTAAAGCTGGGTTCAGTGTCTTTGCCCGTCGTCTTGGTACATCCCATCCAAGGTGGGATCCCAGAGTCAGACACTTTGTGTGGAAGCGTGCCGCGGTTGCCGTAGAACCTGCTTTGCCGCGATTCAGAAAACGGAGAATCGAGATACCGTGGCCTATAGTCCCAAAACCTCCTGTTATACCTGGTCAGTGACCTCCGCCTGCACCAAGAGCTGCTTGAACTCATGGCTAATCTTTCAGCTGAACCTTGGGATACATCAAGGGAAGAGGTTGGCCGTGTCACCTGGCGTCCGCCGCCGTTTGCCAAAGACCGTACAGGTGCCATTCCGAAGGTGATACCCGAGAAGACGTTCCTGTCCATCATGTTGAGTGGAGGAACGTTGGACGTGCAGCACCCTATTGAGATCTACTTGGCGAAAGAGCTCTCTAACCCACATGGGTTCGCGAAGCGTCACGAGCGCTGGCTGACGTACCAGGAGTACAAGAAGACCCTGTTGGCCGAGTACATTGAGCGCGAAACTAAGCATCTCGATGGCAGGACGATGACTGCTGCGCGAGCGGATGCGGTGTTTATGTGCAGGGAGCGTTTGGAGCAGGAGCGCAAGGACAAGGTTGGGCTCAAGCAGACGTACCACAAGCTCAAGTTGGAGAGGAAGACGCGTAGGAAAAACCGCAAGCAGGAAAAGATACGCGCGCGGCTTGCCAATATGGTTCTGCCCGAGGCGCCGAACCAAGTACTCCCGCGTTTGGAGGAGGTTACATTATAGTATTCAATATATAGTTTATCGTCTAATGCAACCCTACTGCTGGAAGACCTGAAGGAGACCGAATTAGGAAGTAGCCTATCTCCTACTACCACCACCATCATGTCGCGCGTGCGCTCTCGGAGTCCAGAGGCTCTCTACCATGCCATTCCACAGGCCCCAGTGGCGGCAAACCCTATAATCCGCTCCGATTCCGACATTGAGCTCGACGACGACGCCGACCCGGAGAGCGCACACGAGTCGACCCACCTGCATCTGCATGTCGTCGATGCCCGGATCCGCTGGATTCACTTTGTCCTGGGTAACGCTGTCCTTTTGCCTTGGAACGGTGCGTCTGATATCGCTGTGCGAGCGTGGTATTGAGCCGAGACCCGCAGTGATGATCACCGCGACGCCGTACTTTCTCGCGCGACTGTCGACGTCCAATCTGAAGCTGACGTTCAGCTCGTATCTGTCGACGTCGTTCACCGCTGCGAATGTCCTCTTTCTGGCGCATGCGACTGCCACGTCGAAGCAGGTAACATCCTCGTCTGTTAGTTAATCGGCTGGGGCTGATTTAGCACTTAGAACGCCCCGTCGCGTCAGATCATATCGTCTCTGATCCTGCTCTCGGGGCTCACGTTCCTTCTCACTATAAGCACCTTCGTCCACACCGGCGCCGCAGTGTTCTTCGCCTTTGTCCTGCTTAATGGCGTCGCACAGGCAGCATTGGGCTCGTACCTCCAGACGTCCTGCATCGCCATCGCCTCGCTCTTCGGCCCCACCGCCGTGCAGCCCATGATGTCCGGCCAGGCGGCCGTCGCGGTCGCGGTCAGCGGCGTCCAGGTCCTCAGCGCCATCGCGTCGACGTGGAACGAGCAGGTAGACGTGAATGGCGTCCCGACGGGCGGGCACGGCGAGGCCGCGGAGCGATCCGCGTTTGTGTTCTTCTTGCTGTCCACGCTGTTCTTGCTGGTGTCCGCGGGGTGCATGGCGTGGCTGGTGTCCATGCCGGCGTATAAGGCTGTGGCTGGGACGCTGGAGAAACCCGTCAAGTTCGAGGCGCCGGGCGGGGACAGTGGAGAGACGAGGGGGCTGGTGTCGCGCGGTCATCACGAGCCGGGCAGCAGTAAACTGCACATCTTCAGGACGAATATTGTGTATCACATCGCAGTCGCGTATGTCTTTGTCGTGACCCTCGTACGTGTGCTTCCTCGTGTCTACAATCCTACTCTAACGTCCACTCCTCAAAGGCTGTTTTCCCTCCGATAACCACGTCCATTGCACCTACAAACCCCAACATACACCCCCTCCTTTTCAGCTCTGTCCACTTTTTCGTATTCGGCCTTGGGGATCTATTCGGCCGCTATCTCTGCTCTATACCCAAACTCTTGACGTGGTCCGCAAGACGGCTGCTCACGTTGTCTCTCGCACGGACACTCTTCATACCGCTCTTTCTGCTTTGCAACGTCCAGCGACCGACAACGTCGGACACGCCGTATACGCCCTGGATCAACTCGGACTTTATGTTCATGCTCATTCTGTTTGCATTCGCCATGTCGAATGGCTACGTCTCGAGCATGTGCATGATGTCCGCGCCGTCTATCGACCACAATGCGAGACTCAAGGGCAAGCGCGAGGATATTGACATTGCTGCGACAGTTGCTAGCTTCTGTCTTGTTTGCGGGCTCGCTATGGGTAGTGTGGCGAGCTTTGCTGTAAGAGGCGCGGTTTGCGACTGCAACCCGTTCACATCGTAATGTGCCTATATTTATTTGGATTTAGAGGGATGTATGAATGGAATAGTTACACGACATATAGCATACCCAAACCTCAATAATACAAGAGCATTCATCGGGAGGTGGATCATTGAGAGGAGTGATTATTGCACAACAAACAAGGCGTGTATGCTGTCCAACGAAATAGAGTGTATTAGCCTGACGAATATGTATAATCTAAGAAGAGGACAAGGATGTCTATTGGCACTGTAGAATAGGTCAGCATTGTAAAGAGAAACGAGAGGAGGAAGAGGCTCACTTCAGCCTTAAGATAAGTAACGAGGTCATTCCGGTCCTTGTCCTTCTTCAACCCCGCGAACGCCATCTTTGTTCCGGGGATGTACTAGGCGACGTGGCATCAATACGAACCACCAAAAAAGTACATAGCACACAGACAGACAAACCTTTTTGGGATTCTCCAAGTACTCAAAGAGCGTCTGCTCGCTCCACGTCACGCCCTTGTTCACGTTGGCGGCGGTGTACGAGTAGCCGCCCGCCTGGCCCGACTTGCGCCCGAAGATGCCGTGCAGGTTCGGGCCGACCTTGTGCGCCTCGCCCGCGCCCGTCGTGTGGCACTGCGCGCAGCGCGTCTTGAAGAGCCCGGCGCCCTTGGCGGCGTCTCCTGCAGAAATAACGAAGGTTAGGGTGGGTACGGTGGGGTAGGGTAGGGAGCAACGAACCAGCAGAGTAAGGCATCGTGAAAGGGTAGGCGAGAGGGAGGTGAGAGTCTAGGGAGGGAGGGAGCTGGAGGTGATGGAGACAAATTGAGAGATGACTGCAAGAATGACGCGCCAAGTGTGGTCCAGCATCATGTGATCATCCGCTCCTTCCCGTTTGGCCAATGGTAGGTGACTGATTGGTGCGGACCGCGTTGAGTGCCGGTGGTCCCCGAGGTCTTGAAGTTCAAAGAAGGACATGAGAGGAGTCGAAGACCAAGTTCAAATTCAATGAAAGAAATCAGAACTCCAAAGTCGATGAACGAGGCGTCTAGATTTATTAATACAAACCAATAATATTACCAAGAGCTAGCTGTATGTAAGGCTACACGCGTACAATTACACTGACCAACAACCGCGAACATAACACTGAGGTAAAAGGAAGCAACAGAAAAAGGTAATAGATGTCAAAGAATATGATTGACAGTGAGCTGGGGCTCCCACACGCCAAACTCGAGCTCGTCAAGACACTTGAGCTCCATACGGTCCCACGAAACGGGGATCCTGTTATTCTATATGATATCGGATTAGAGAAAATAGGAAGGAAGGAAGCAATCAACCAATTTACATACCTGGAAATAGTGCACACACGACCGCGCAACCCGCCTCGCCAGCGTCTCCAAGTCCAGCCGCCCGTTATCATACGAGTCCAGCGGGAGCTGATATGTGCACTCTTGATGCCCCGGCCACTATATCAAAACATCTTCAGCACCTGAAGTAACATCGCGGCTCCGACTGGCACTCACCCGCACTTTCAGATACACATTATCGTATCGGTTCGGATGCATATCGCTCAGATAGTACGATTCGCTATTCGACAGCCGTATCCCGCGCATCTGCGCCTCGGCGAGGTTGATCCCGCCGAGCAGGCTCCCCTTGCGCTTGAACTTGATGCGGATGCTGTTACGCCCAAAGAGCCCGTTGGCCCGCGGCGCAGCGAACGACACGGTCGAGTGACGGCGCCGCCGCGGCATGGCGTTGAGCATCACCGGATGGGTCATCGTAGGGTATACCGGATGTGGGGCCTGCGCGTAGTATGGCGTTCCGAGCGCGTGGTCATCGTATGCTAGGTGGGTGGTTAGAACGCCTCTTGCGGGGTCTCGAAGACGCTTACATTGGCCGGACATCTGACGCGTCAGCGGATAGCTATGGGGAGTCCCGTATGCTTGCATGTCATAACCGGGTTGAGCGTACTGAGGGTGGAATGAGAAAGGGGTTAAAAGAACAAGGGATGAAAGACCAAAAACAGACCATTGTTGCGCGCTGCTCAGGGAAGTAAGGGGTTCCATAGTTGATGGATTGCATCGATGGTCTTCGAGACATGCGAGACATCGTCCTCGAGATTCCCGCGTCGTAGGGTGTATAAGCCATAGCAGTCATCGTTGAAGGAGACCCAAGTTGTGTAAAGAGAGACTCGAAGCTACCGTGGGCTTATATAGCAACGCCCCAGCCAATGCAGCAGCATCGTGGCCTAACGGATCTGCCTCGAGGACCGATCAACAATGAGCTCTCACGAAACAATGTCACTGCTTTCCAACATGTGTGTAAAAATGATTCCAAGTGCCGGAACGGGCAAGGAACAAGAGACAGGTGTAACGGTGAGCAAGCCCATTCGGCAGGCAGGACAGATCCATGAATGGGGGGCTGAATGAGATGCTAACGGCAGCTTTTAATCTCCCGGACAATGAAAAGGTGTTTTCGCCCGTGTTTGGCTGCCTTTTCGAGGATCTAATTGTAGTATTGCACTTGGAGCAGTGGTGGGATCCGAGATTCCAAAGGCAGATGGCAGATGTACAAGGAGTTTCAGCGTTTGCCTGACTGCGAGGCAGCCATGAGGAGCTGGGGAAGATACGGTACACTGAAACTTGCGCACCCGAAGAGTAGAGACGTCCGGTGTGCAGGTATATGTCCAAATCCGAGAATTTGCTGAGAGTTCCGTGGGACGCGAGAACGGGATTCCGAGTCGAGCGAGTCATGCACCAGAGAGGCCCTAGAAGCAGCTCATTATATGTTCATGAAACGCGGCGTAGAAGATGCAGATGGCAGTAAGCAGAAGACCGTAGAACGGAAAGTAAACTATCTCCGGACCTTTCGGGCCGGCAAGCCGCTTCCCATGACTCGAGAAATCTCTTCTCCTTCTCTACATCCAAATTACCACTGGCTTCCTGGAACTCTGCTTACATTCTGACCAGCTTTACAAGTTTTAATCTCCGTCGAATGCAATAGAAGAAACTGCTCGTAAACTTGGATCACGTCTTTTTTCGACTTGTGGGCCAGAAATCTTAACGAGATGCGCTGGTCGCCGGGTTCAACCAAAACGTCGAGGACAAAGACTAGAGCTATAAAATTTCTTGCCATCGTGCTCGCCATGCACTCTACGCGATTACGATCGGCCGCTCATTGTGGCGCGGTAGAAGGCCCACTCTCAGCTCGACTTTCTCAATTGAAACTAGGCGGGCGCGCATTGGCATGTAACAATACGCGAATCACGAGTCAGTAGCTGTGCGTGTAGGCCGCGGTGGGGCCTTTGTTCGACGTTGATCAAGTACGTCCTGGCAGAGAGGCATTACAGCTTCCTGGATCGCGTGCGGCAGGCTGGCCGTTTCTAAATCCCGGCATCACTACTACCGTGCGTCTGCCTTTCTGCCAACTATTGTCTTAGCCTAATGTTTCATAATCTGGACCATGGATACTTCGGTGCAGCAAAGGGGCACCTCAACAAATCATCGGCAATGACTTACTTCAAAGGCACGCCGGCCTTAGGCTGATACTACTGCGAACAACAACGAAGGAAGACATGAAGTACTAGTGGCATACGAGATATCTGGTGAGCCCAACCGACTCAATAGACTGCTCGCTTCGATCGTCTACGAAGACATCTCATTTCATGCGTCATAGGGGTCCTGCTAGAGACTGTCTGCGAAAACAAAGACAGTTCATACCCCAAATCCTCCTATGACGCGAAAGGCTGTCCAGTCCTCCTCTATAAAGACCAACTTTTTAGATCTGCTGTAACAACAATCGAGTCCCTAACGCAAAGCCTTACTGCCTATCATCTACACCCACACACATCTCACTATGTTCGCATCATCTCTCAACTTCAACATCACACACCTCCACATCCTCAGTCCCAAGTCGCGCTCTAACGAAAGCACGCGTGTGGTCGGCGAGAGACGGCCGATTCAGAAGAGAAAATCCTCGCTGAACTTGCGTGCTCAGTATCACAACATCGAGTCTGCTAGAGATGTTGCACGCACCGAACCTGAGGCGACAATACACGACGCATATGTAGTCGTTTTATGATCTGACGTTCAAGATTGTGGGTTAGTACTTCTTCATTGTCAAAATCCCCACATTGTACTGATGAATGTTCCGCAGATTCGAAGGTTGTTATCCCTCCAGGGTGCTGTGCTTAGAGAAGCGTACAACAAGGAAGAGAGAACTTTGGACTCATCTTACTTTCGTTGTGAAGATATACCCACCATACATGTTTCAATCTGGAAGACGATGCTACACTTGTATAAAGGAAATAAAGATCTACTAAAATCCTTATGCTTGATGCCTCAAAAGTAAACGCCACCGGGTAGCTTTTATCAGTCAGACCGAGGTTTGATCAGATTTATTTCCCTACTTGTTCCATGACCATGTCAGCCACCGTCCTTTGCCAGGCCAAGTCATGCCCCAACGGCTATCCGCCGTCAAGACTCGAATGTCCGACGTGCAGCAAGTCAGCAGCGCCCTTCTCCGAGTCAGTTTATCCCAATTAAGGTCCTTTACAGGCTTGGGATTCGTGGTTCATTCTTCTGTGGCCAGGAATGCTTCAAAGCTGACTGTAAGCTACTGTTTGAACGAGATTCAAGCGTGCTCTGCTGACGATTTTGCAGGGGCAAGTTGTGCTTTATTCAGTATCGATACCGGTACTCGGCTCATATACAGCTGTCCAGAAATCTCACAAGATCGTACATGCATTGATCACTGCTTCGACAACCTCGACAGGCGACGCTTTCGAGAGTGGGTCCTGAGCCGACCGTGTTTGCTGCATTCATTAACCGTTTCTAAAGAGGGAACGTACAACCCATTCCCGAACTTTGAATATACCGGGTCCATGCGACCAGTGTACCCACTGTCGGGCAAGCGAACGGTTCCGGACCACATACCGCGGCCAGAATACGCTGCTGATGGTAGGCTTATGAGTCTTGTCCACGGCTTCAAGGCGATTATGTGATCTTAACGTCTATTTTTTTTCAGGCAAGCCCTTGGCCGAAGATAGAGCCTTCGGAGCACCTCCGACGATATTGACTTTGGAAGAGCAAGAAAAAATGCGCACAGTTAGCAGGGTGCGTCTTATCCGCGCTCATCTCGGTTTCCGCATCTTCATATACTTTCTACAGCTTGGCCGCGAAATTCTGGATCTTGCCGCATCGCATGCGAAGCCCGGCATAACGACCGATGAAATCGACGAAATCGTTCACAACGCCACAATAGAGCGCAATGCTTACCCCTCGCCTCTGAACTACCGCAACTACCCCAAGTCGACGTGCACGTACGTCCCTGACACGTCGTAATCTGCCTAGCCGCACTTATGTAGTCTCTAGGTCTATTAACGAAGTCATCTGTCACCGGATTCCCGACAAGCGAAAACTCAAGAACGGTGACATTATCAACATTGGTGTGTATGCTCGGTCTTGTCACCCTTAGTAAAACTTACTATCCACAAGACATCAGTCTCTACTACGACGGTAATTATTCCTTCGTGCAAGACCTCTATTCTCTTACCCTCACACTCAAGGCTTTCACGCGGACCTCAACGCGACTTACGGCGTAGGGGAGATCGATGAAGAGTCCAAGAAACTCATTCGCACAACCCGAGAATGCTTGGACGAGGCTATCAAGATCTGCAAGCCCGGTGCTCTCTTCCGAGACATAGGCAAAGTCATGTATGTGCCTCTTCTTCGTGCGTCGAGGATTTATGGACTGAGATCTCCGCCGCCCCATCCGAAGTGAGCCTATTGCACGCGCGAACGGATGCGCGACGGTGCGCAATTACACAGGCCACGGAGTCAACGCCCTGTTCCATCCCCGCCAAACATTCCTCATTACGCAAAAAATAAGGCCGTCGGAACGATGAAACCTGGCATGGTGAGTAACGGCTAACGTGCGTTTAACTTAACTCATTGACTGTGGCGTAGGCATTCACTATAGAACCGGTAATCCTCGTTCTAGCCTTATCTATTTCCCAACTGAGATTTCCTTTTAGATGATAAATCTTGGACCCAACTGGGGGGACACACATTGGCCTGATAACTGGACTGCGACAACGACAGATGGCAAACGCAGCGCTCAATTTGAGGAGACATTGCTGTGAGTTGACTCATGTCCACGTTCAAATGTGATGCTCATCCCATGATAGAATTACAGAGACTGGCGTAGAGGTACTGACGGCTGGTACGCGAAAGGACTACTATTAGAGTACACATCGTGTTGTATCCTCAATTGGCCTACAAGCGACGTTCCCTGTACTTCCGAATGTCTCTCAGTTTATCCAGATAAACTGCGTTCAACAGGTACTACTCGTAATACAATCGAGAAACTTTATGTAAGTGACGTTCGTGAGTTGCGCTCTCTCCACCTTCTAAGTCTAGTCCGCCCATGTGACTCGCCCGTTCCGTTCACCCTCCACCCCACTCACCGGTCTCACGCGTCATCACTTAGCTTGGTTAGCATCCACGACGATAACAATCATCTCCGTGCTTTCACCATGACCGCACTTCCTCCTCTCGCGAACACCCCTTTAGACGCGATGATGGCCAACGTTGTCAGCGCATATAATGTCTGTCTCACCTTCCAAAATTGGGCCGACGCGCGCGACGACCCGAGCGCGCTGCTTCATGCGCGAGTTCTTGGGTACCTTATTCTCCATACAACTGCTCGCCCGGGTACGCTTGGCGAAGTTGTCAAAGTCATCCAGTCGTGCGCACAGGACTTCCACAAACTCTCCCCGCTTGGCGAAAGCTTCATCACCTATTTAATTGTTCCCTGTAAGTGCTTTCCCTCTGTGATCAACTTCGCCTTAAGCCCTCCCAGTCAAGAAGTTCAAGGGTAGGACCCCAGCCTCCTCCGACCAACCATCGCGGAACTCCTTTGAGCGTCTCAAGACGAACCTTTTAGAAGCGCCTCAAGACCACAACGATGCCAAGAATCAGGTGTGTGCCATCTGTGTAGCCGACACCTTGGTGACCCATATAACTTCTCAGGCCCTGATTCGCGATGGCTTCCGTTGTGTCGTCAGTGGTGTATATGACGAGGAGGCGCTCACCGAGCTCGGCCTCACAGACGAGCAGGCCCTGGCGCAAGGTGGAACAGTGTACACGCAATGTGCTCACATCTTGCCTGAATTCACGTGTTTTGGGATTCAGAAGGGGGTGGTTACGGAGGACAAGGTGTGTGCACAACTTTACCTTGAGACACATTCGATGACTTGGACATTGCAGCGCGACTACGCTTCCTCCGTACTGGCAGTACTCCAAAGCTTCGGCTCTGACATCGAAGAGATCAACGGTGTCAAAGTTCACTCGCTTTTCAATATCATGACCTTGCAGGCCGACAGGCATGACTGGTTTGACCGTCTTGAAATGTGGTTTGAGAAGCTTGTGCGTATCACACAAATATCCTATCCGAGAGTCTTTCTGACTTTGATGTAAGGGAGAAAACCGCTACAAAGTTTGCTCGAACAAGAGAGGACATAGGCTACCGCACCCCGAAATTACCTTCACCACTCCAGACCCCGAACATCTCCCTGTCCCATCTGAAGATTTACTGGAGCTCCACGCCGTGTGCTGCAAGGTTGCCCACTTTTCAGGTGCAGGGCAATATATTGAGAAAATCTGGAGTGATGTGGAAGACCTAGGTGTACTAGCAGAGGATGGAGGATCAGAGACTGTGCTGAACAGCGCACTGTTAAATCAGATGCATATGCACAGGCTCAGTGAAGACGGCCGGAATTGATCGACGCGACGCGATGAATGATTCCTCTTCCTGGAGTCGACGGTCCACTTTCGTAGGGTCGTGGCCTAGCGCTACGATACATTCGTTTGTGTGCGCATCCGAGTGTCCCGACTTTGGGAAATCAGAATCAACACGCTGGCTTCGTCATCACGCATACGTTCGGGCGGAGGATCATCGTACACCAACGACACGCTGGTTAGTCGCTCTTTGTACGACATGTCACGGCACATATATACAGGTTTCTCCTCAAATGGTGCCTATTCTCGGTGACATGGTCGGGGCGGCTATGCAGATGATGTTTGATTGTAAGTAGTGCGTAGTCTATGTGCTCTCTCGAAACTACAACCCATGGAGTTCTTATCGGGGTTCATTCGGGTAGCCAGAGTTGAGTGCTTTCTTTGTAACGATTCAGCTGCTGACTAGGTTATGTAGACAGAGAGGCCTCAAAGGGCAAGTTGAAATCGCTGAATGCCGAGTACCACGAGGCCCGTAGTCCGATGCTCTTCAATGGCTAGTACCGACTCTCTTTGAGAACCGGGTCCTGTTCACTTTAGTTACTCCGGGTAGTGGTCTCCGGCTCAAACCCGTCCGATCAATAGATTGCTTGGTTGCTCCGATCGTTTACGAAGACATCTCATTTCATGCGTCATAGGGGTCCTGCTAGAGACTGTCTGCGAAAACAAAGACAGTTCATACCCCAAATCCTCCTATGACGCGAAAGGCTGTCCAGTCCTCCTCTATAAAGACCAACTTTTTTAGATCTGCTGTAACAACAATCGAGTCCCTAACGCAAAGCCTGACTGCCTATCATCTACACGCACACACATCATCTCACTATGTTCGCATCATCTCTCAACTTCAACATCACACACCTCCACATCCGCAGTCCCAAGTCGCGCCCTAACGACAGCACGCGTGCGGCTGGCGAGAGACGGCCAATTCAGAAGAGGAAATCCTCGCTGAACTTGCATGCCCAGTATCACATCATGGACTCTAACAAGAGCACGCGTGTGGCCAACGAGAGACGGCCAATGCAGAAGAGAAAATCCTCGCTGAACTTGCGTGCTCAGTATCACAACATCGACTCTGCTAGAGATGTGGCACGCACCGAACCTGAGGTGACAATACACGACGCATATGTAGTCGTTTTATGATCTGACGGTGATTGTGGGTTAGTGCTTCTTCATTGTCAAAATCCCCACGTTTTACTGATGAATATTCCACAGATTCGAAGGTTGTTATCCCTTCAGGATCTTCGCGTATAACGAGGAAGAGAGAAGGAACTCATCTTACTTTCGTTGCGAAAATATACCCACTAGACATGCTTTCAATCTGGAAGACTACGATACACTTGTATAGAGAAAATAAAGACCTGCAAAACATGCTTGAGATCTGCTCAAAAGTAAACACCACCTGGGAGCTTCTATCACATCAATAACAGACGTTCGTAAGTTACGCTCTCTCCGGCTTCTCAGCAAGTCTACCTGGAAGAACCAGTGACTAGTCCGCCCACGAGAAATTGTCTGGCCTTGAAGGAGACTTATCCCTTACGACCTAATGCGAAGAAGCTGCAAAGTGACGGTCAATCATCATACTTATTGGGTGACTACCTAAGCCTGCTCAACAGTCTTCTTCTCCGCGAACCTAAATCCACGACTAGTTGGTTCCAAAAACGCCCACGTCAGCTTGTCTTTGTACCCTCTCTCCTTCCAATCGTTCAAGTCCGCCGGAAACTCTTCAATAATCCCGGGCAGAGTGCTATCATGGGCCATCAAAAACAAAACATTCGTACATGCATCTAGCTTGGCCACATGGTCTAGCGTCGTCTTAGCCAACTTCACGTCCGTGTACACGGAAAGTCCCGTCGGTAACTCCAGCATCGGCGTATCACGTCCAATAACATCGAATTGGGAGTTAGCGTCCGCTGGTGGGAAATGAGTGGGGGAAACGGCCGCTTTGGCGCCCTCGATTATGTGTCCAGGACAAGGACATTGGGCATGGAGGGCAGGCGTAGGGCGCAGAGCTCCCGGGTGATGGCAACAGTCTCCGCCGAGTAACACGAATGTCGTCGTCGTCACGCGTGCGAGGGCAGATATGTGTCCAGGAAAGTGCTGCCAGGACACAATGGTTAGACTCGTAATTGGATATCGATATAACGTACCCCAGGCGTGTCAAGAACGTAGAGACTGCCATCATCGAAGTAGTCGATGGCAGACAGACCAGCGATGGAGATAGTGCTATCTGCGAATGAAAGTACGATGATCTTTCGGCCGCTGACACAATATCTTAGACGTTATCTCCTCCAGGATTGGACCTACTCACGCAATATCACTTTCTATCAACACCGCGTCGGGATATTCTGGATAAGTTCGCAAATCCGTGCCAGCGCCAACGATGAGATCTGTCGTCGGCGGCAATGTCGACATGTCACCTGAAGATTCATCAGACTTGGCAGCTATATATCGCGCGAAAGGGATATGTACCCGTGTGATCCAAATGCGAATGACTGTTCATTCATTAGCCACCTAGTATCCCAGACAAACCTCATCGACATACCTCCAAATGACTGCATCAATACTGGCGAGATCCACTCCACCATCCTTCAATCTGCTCGCTACATCGCCATTCGCCTGCATTTTATAAGGACCCATCGACGCCCACAGCGCAAGGAGGCCCTTGACCGCCGGTGCGAAGTTTTCTTCATCCACGCGATAGCCGAGGTCGAAGAGGACCTTACCCTTCGTAGGGTGCTCGATGAGGAATGAATAAACCGGGCCGTAGGCGCCCTCGTACCCCTCGAGTACGGGTTCGAGGAAGAAGGACGCAGGCGAGAACGTGTCGTCTCCACCAACGTTGATGGCTTTGACGACGACGGTCGCGTCTGAGGCGGGCACACCAAGGTCGAACGCTGTAGCCATGCGGGGGAATGATACCTCAAGCGAACCGGGGGCTTTCTTATAAGATGCTAGGAACTGACATGTCTTCTCTCGATTATCAGGGTTCTCGAGATTGTGAATTTTTAGACGCCCGGGTCTCTTAATTCGCCGCAGAAGCCTATATCAAAGAGTACGCATCAGAATTTCATCGTTGCGGGGTCTCCATTCAGAAGACTCACCGCAGAAGGTCAGCGGGGGGGAGCACTGAGCAGTTCACGCGTTCAGTAGGTTCAACCCAGCGGGATGGGATGTCCCAGGGGATACTCACTGTATGATACTGCGTCATCTCGGCGAGTCCGTCTCTTGCCTTAGAACACGACCCTTCGTTGTGGCACTGGAATTTGTCAAGAGAGTCCCAGGGGAGCAGGCTCGCGACTCTTCGCATGGCCTCTGATACGAACAGTTAGAAGTAGATAGCGCTTCAGCGATTCTGAGTCACTAGCGACGCGTCGCAAATGGCATGGTGTGTATACATGCGTCCAGACCATGATGGCGAGAGCGATGTGCATTCAGGGTCACTGCTTACCTTCAGGATCGGCCCGACAAGCCGACTCTTCTTTCTCCTTACCCATGCATTACTTAAAGCTTGTTTACAACTGCACTCAACCATCCCGAACCTCGCCAGCTCACAATTATCAATGATGACTTCCTCTACCACGCTAGTGCCTATCGGATTCAAAGGGGATTGGATCACTCCTTCACACCCGAACTACTCGAGCGCAATTTCCAGATGGGCAGTTTTCGTTCAGAGAGACGTGCCAAAGTTGTAGCATTCGTGAAAGATGAAGAGGACGTTGTTCTCGCTATCACTTACTCCCGCAACGAGGACTTCAGTGGGTAGTCTGCGGTGGTGGACACAGTCCCAATGGTGCTTCCTCTAGTGAAGGAGGCGTGGTGATTGATGTATCGCGGTATATGAACCAAGTACGCGTCGATCCGGAGCGTATGCTGGCCATGTTGGTGGCGGCACGCGGGGTGGTGTTATCGACGAATGCTGTTCGAGATACGGCCTTGCTGCCGTGGAGGCACGTTTCGACAAGTGAGTGTTTAGACCACTATATGTAATCTTGACAGTCTGCTAAATTGTTCACAGATAGGGATTGGGGGGGTATGTATCAGCTTTGAGGAAACAACCGGGCTTGTAATGATGCGACAGTCTAATCCTAGTTGGTGGTTATGGCTGGCAGACTCCAGCCCATGGTCTATCGACAGACTCCGTCATTGAGGTTATAGTATTGCTATACTCAATCCGTCTTGAATCATTAACCCACATTGTAGGCTACCACCGTCACTCGTGATGGTACTGTTTTGACCGCGAGCAAGACCGAGAATCCGGACATGTTCTCTAAACTTCGTGTGCTCGGACCTAAAATCGGTGTTTGCACGGCATTTTCGTTGAAGTTGTACCCTCAGCGCCATACTGTATACGCTGGAATGCTGTTATTTACCTTTTGCAGAGATGCAGTCGTTGACTGAAGTCACTGATCGTGGTGGAATAGAGAGCCTTCCGCTGCTGAGGGAATGATACAGGTTCTGTCGGTAGATGACATGAAGGTCAATTGTTCTCCGATGTTCTTGAATTGATCCTATGATTTCACCTCATCTGTAGCATGTTATACGCGTTTTCCTGTTTTACAATGGCAATGAAAGTGAAGGCCGACGTGTTTATCGGGATTTCTTGAAACTCGGTGAGGGCTAGACCGTCCATAGACGCTTGATACTCACCTTCTCTAGATTTGCTCGCAGATGAAACTCGGGAGATGTCATACCAGGAAGCAAACACGATGCAGGTGTGTTATCTCGTCGTCTGAAAAGCTCAATAACATTTGTCGCCTACGTTTAGGACAACCTTGCTCCCTCTGGATTCTCGGTGTACCGTAAAGGGCTCGTCCGCCCGGCCATGTCCTATCGTGCCATCCACGAAGCAACCGAAATCATGAATCGCTTATCTTTAGAACCGGATGGGTTTCGACCAACTATCTTCTTCGAATTCTTCCCTGCCCCAAAGGCCAACACCCCCATCGATTCTCGGCGGTCAGCAAGTCTAACTACGTTGCTGAACGTCATGTGGGATGTTGGCGATGGCGATGATGGCGATTCCCAGACGCAGCGCGTGCGAGAGGCTGTTGGACAAGCTATCAGTATTCTGGAATTGGAAACCGGACCAAGTAGGATGTAATTCGAACGCATATACCGGCTTCATCCAATGCTTTCCATCTGTTTTATGACAATTAGGCATACCTGTGAACGTGATATGAGGCTTTAAACTATTCACGCCACACTTTGTTTATAGTGTGACATAGCATCACCTGACGTGTGACCAACGTGTTTCCTCCTGTCCATCATGGACGCGGACGGCGGGACGACGCAGTTCTGGCATTGGCGCAACGTTCCTCTGCTTGGATCTTTCTTTGAAGACGGCAAAGAGAGCAGTATCACATCTGGACACGTTTCTCTGGATGACATACCGCTGGACACTTTGCAGAGTCGGTTTATTGAAGAAGACCTAGTCTGGGAGACAGCAGAGGCCGAGGTCGAGGAGGATACGCCGCCGTTGACGCCCGCCATGTCTTTGAATTCACTTGGAAAACTGCCGGAGCGCCCTGGGGTACGAACCCAATTGATTTATAGGCCGTGTTTTTAACCCGTTTTGCGTAGACGCCGGACGAAGACGAGGAGTGGTACGGACTCGAATACACCTTGGAGCTGTCTGCGCGTGACAGGCGCGTCAGCGAGACGCAGAGCGAGCTGTCCCCTGGAGAATGTTCCCGCGTATGATGTCTCACTCGTTCCGTTCCTCAACGACTTAAAGGCAGCCAGAGCCGGGAGTCTTGGGCAGCCCTCAAATCGCCTTTGGATGATGAACAATCATTTATGGAATGGTGCGACTGGCGCGCATACATCGACCATCGCAAGGCATACGAATTCTCGGAAACGTCTAGTTACAGCTCAAAGGCCTATCTGAACGAAATGTGGAACTGGGATGCTTTCTATTGGGAGCTCGTTCGTATCTTGTTCCACCTTTGTCCTGAGATCTAATGTTTCGTTCTACTTGTACAGCATCACTATGGCGCCGTCAGCCGCATACTTAGAGACCGGCTCAGAAACTCTCAACCGGATCCTTACTACCCGCGCCGCAAGAAGAACTTTGCCTGGTATCTTAAACGTTCGAGGAGTATTGCGTCTCTGAGGGAACTGGCTCCGATTCCTAGGATGGATTAGATCTGTTTGCTTTTGACTTGCTCCGCACGCTCTGAAATCGCTTTACTGTACTGCAGCTTCATAACTTTTGCACTGGAATTTGCAAGATTATATTATCCTCATCATAATTCACTGGATCGGTTTGCTGGCAAAGTTGTTGTATGTACTGTACCGTAGCAATTGTATCAACGAAATGGAAACGGAACGTGGAATTGTATTGGCCGTATGGTAACCTCTGGCTAGCTGAACAAACCTTGCAAGCGAAGACAACAGGAAGACAGATCAAGGTGATTCGCTCAAATGAACTCGTGACCTGATGCTTTCTTGCTCATCCTCTTACGATCACCTGTGCTGGATGTGCCCATCAAGAATGCATATCTAACTGACTCATCCTCTGCAAAAATGAAGCTGGCTATAGTCGGAGGAGGGGCATCCTCCTTCTATGTCGCGTCGCGTCTACTTCGCCTCTCCAAGGACAGACCAATGTCCATCCATGTTTTCGACCGTCTCTGGGCACCTCATGGACTAGTCAGGTATGGCGTTGCCCCGGACCACCCGGAAGTTAAAGTATGTCATATTCTTGCTTCTTGAGGGTATCTTATGAACGGTAAACACCAGAACTGCACGCGCAAATTCGATCAAGTCGCCAAGGACCCGCGTTTTCGATTTTTCGGAAATGTTAATGTGTATCGCGATACGCCGTGCAAGGCTTTTGCTCAAAATGTACAGCTCCCACTGTCCTCGTTATACGACAATTACAGCCATCTCCTCTTCGCGTCGGGGTGTCCCCTTCCTGTCCTCCATCCGGCTTTGCCTCCATCTACAAATTGCATACCGGCTCTAAATATCGTCCACTGGTACACACAGCATCCTTCCAATGCTCCTCCCCCACCTCTCGATTCTGTCGAACATGTGACGATTATAGGAAACGGCAATGTAGCGTTGGACGTTGCCCGAATGCTTCTGACCCCTCCGGATGTCCTTCGAGGATATGACGTTCCAGAGGATGTTCTTGCCGTCCTCGAGCGCTCTACGGTTAAACACGTCTCTATCGTCGCTCGTCGGGGTCCGTTCGAGGCTGCGTTTACTACAAAGGAGCTAAGGGAGTTGATGAAGCTCCCGACTGCTTCCATGGTGCCGATACCAGATGAGCTGCTTGTGCCCGGGGAGGACAAAGAGGTGTCAAGGCCTCACGCGCGGAGTATCGGGCTACTCCAAAAAGGATCGATGAATGTGTATGGGACTACGTCGAAGACGTGGTCTCTGGACTTTTATCGTATGCCGTTGAATCTGTCTAATGGCCCGACGGGAATGGTTTTGACGCTCGGGCATACGGCGCCGACAACGTCAACGCGGGTCGCGCGTACGGGCGAGACGTCGACCGTTCAAACTGATCTTGTTATTCCGTCGTTGGGGTTCCAGGGCGATCCTAGCTCTCCGTACTATGACGAGGGCCTTCGCCATATCAAAACAGTGGCCGGTCGTGTTGCGCTGCCTCCCGACTCCGCAATCGCGGGAAGGGTGTATGCGTCGGGGTGGGCGGCAATGGGTGCGAAAGGCGTGTTGGCGGCTACTATGATGGACTCGTATGGAGTGGCGGATACGATCTTGTCGGACCTTTCGGATGGACTTGAGAGTTTGAATGGGTCTGGAAGCGGATCGTTGGATGTGAATGCGCCTCCTGCTGAGATCGTAGATGCCGGGACAAATGTCTTGAGTTATGAAGATTGGAAGAAGGTGGATGCTGAGGAGGTTAGAAAGGGAAAGGAGCTAGGGAAGGAGAGAGAGCGGATAAGTTGGGAGGAGATTAGGGCTCTGTTGGGCCGAGCTTGAGGCAAGGTTAGTCAGATAATCCATCCCATAGTGAACTGTCGATGACTGATACGATATCTTGCCTCTAATAGGATGGCGCAGCCGCCAGATGGAGGTGTGTTAAGTATGATAGATCACTTCGACATTTACTGTGGTCGACACGGACTTTGTAGTATACAAATACAATAATACCCCTCAACTCAGCACTTAGATACTACATAACCAACATCGTCACCTCTGAAAGGATGTGCTCTTGGAAATCTTGGAAAAAGGCTTGACCTGATTCGGCCGACTCCGCCTAACCCATAAGCCTGACGCCGACGGCCGATCAATATGGCAACTTGCTTCCAACCACCACCACAACGCGCGAAAAAAAACTCGCTTGTGTACTACAAAGACTGGCACTGACCTCGCATGACCATGGGAGGTGCGCCCATTCCTTCCGATTGACACCGATGTGGACTGCTGACCTGTTTTCGCCAGTCACGGTCGTGCTGGGCTCTCAGTGGGGCGACGAGGGCAAAGGCAAACTGGTCGACATCCTAGCTGCGGACGCTGATATCTGTGCTCGCAGCGCTGGGGGGAATAATGCTGGGCATACTATCGTCGTCCCTATGGGGCCGGAGAAGGTGCCCACGACGTTTGCGTTCCATTTGCTTCCTAGCGGTGAGTCACAGAATTCGACTGTCGAAACGGCGATCTTAATGTCATCGCAGGTCTGGTGAACCCCAAGTGTGTTGGTCTTATTGGATCTGGAGTCGTGGTACATGTACCCTCCTTTTTCGCAGAGCTCGATGCTCTCGAGGCGCAAGGTTGGATAACACCCACCCCGAGTTGTATTTCGTTTGCTAATCTATAACAGGTCTCGATTGCACCAACCGTCTGTTCATCTCCGATAGGGCCCACCTCGTCTTCGACTTCCACCAGATCGTCGACGGCCTTAAAGAGGTCGAACTAGGCAATTCGAGGTATGCGGATTTCGTAGATGTTTCTTACCGCGTTCTTATTGTCCTGCAGCATTGGAACCACGAAGAAAGGCATTGGCCCGGCTTATTCCGGAAAGGCCTCCCGCTCTGGTCTTCGTGTCCATCATCTCTTTGACGAAGACACCTTTGATGCGAAATTCCGCAAGCTCGTCGAAGGACGCTTCAAGAGGTACGGACACTTCGAGTACGACACCGAGGGAGAAATCAAGCGATACAAGGTACGTTGCGCGGATGTGTCGAGTGCGTATCTCATGTTCGTTTTTAGACACTCGCAGCTCGTTTGAAGCCCTATGTGATTGACAGCGTGGTGTACCTTCACAAGTCCATTGCATCTGGAAAGCGTGTTCTTGTAGAAGGAGCGAATGCCCTTATGTTGGATCTTGATTACGGAACATATCCTTTTGTGACTTCATCCAACACCACCATTGGTGGCGTCTGCACGGGTCTTGGGCTTCCTCCCAAACTCATCGGGTACTCCATTGGCGTTATCAAAGCCTATACTACGCGCGTCGGTGGTGGACCATTCCCAACTGAACAGCTGAATGTGAGTAACTTTGTTTCAAATATTGCCACTTCCTCATAGTCGATTAGGACATTGGTGTTCACCTTCAAGAAGTTGGTCGTGAATACGGGACTACGACTGGGAGACGAAGACGCTGCGGCTGGCTCGATTTGGTCGTGATGAAGCACTCTTGCTTGATCAACGGCTACGATAGTCTGAATCTTACCAAGCTCGATATCCTCGACAGTCTTAAGGAGATACAAATCGCCGTCAAGTATTCCATCGACGGTGTAGAACTAGAAGGATTCCCAGGTAAACTGCTCTCCTCATACCATTCCACGACGCTTCTAACGATGTCTTCAGCTGATCTCGAACTTCTCGCCAAGGTCGACGTCGAATACGTGACACTGCCTGGGTGGAACTCGCCCATCACTGAGATGACCACGTACGACGTGCTGCCGGAGAACTGCAAGAAGTACGTTGAGTTCATTGAGAAGTTTTTGAACGTACCGATAGAGTGGATCGGTGTGGGACCAGGGAGACAGTCCATGTTGAAGAAGTTAATACAATAAAGTGTAGAGGTATGCTGTATGTGGCGTATTTATCTGTATGTATTGGGGATGTCCCAATCACTTGATGTGTGTACTTCGTGATAACAAGAGCCCGTTTTGGTTACAAGTGGCCGGTCAGTCTGGGACAGATGCTTTCGTTGTAATCAGTGAGAAGTCTGGGTCCTGAAAAACAGCGCCACACGCCCCGGCTCATGTCCACGTCGATCAAGGGCCCAAATAATCTGAGTTTGAACCAGGTCGTAAAGAATGGTAATCTAATACAAGTAGCGGAAAGAATGAACTATCTCCTTCTCCTCCTGGAGCGTTGTGTGTACAAGACTTTCAAGAAAACATCAGCTTCAGAGCATCTATTTCAAGAATGAATAACACTTACTCTGCACTCTGCTCCATCGCTTTTCCGTTGGCTTTGAAAGCCTCGGTTTGACCCTTCTCGAGTTTCTTGTTCAGCGATACTAGGTATTGCCGATATGCTGTGATAACAAAATGAGCTCCTCGATAGTTGAAATTGGGGACCATAGTACCCACCCAGTCCGATGGATAAACTGAGAACGAGCAAGCAGATCTCGGTGACGAACGACTGCCAGTACTTTGAACCCCATTTTGATGGCCAGAGATACGATGTTGGGATCTATACCAGGACGTCAAGGATTGATTATCGTTCAGGATACTCGAGGCGACATACTTGACCGATGTTGGCAAAGGCATTGACGAAAGCGATTGAAGCGGCGCGCTTGACGGGCGGGCGAGGGATCGAAGAGCTGATCCAACCCAACAGAATGATACCGCCTGATTCGCATTAGGACATAAGTAACCCAGTGGTTTTCGAATGTGGGCGCACCGCTAAAGCCCATGCACATGCCGAAGAGAGATATGTATTTGCCAGCAACAGTCTTTGCTAGAAGGATGAGCAATCAAGCAACAGTCTACTTGACAGAAAGAAAGAAAAAACAAACCAGTCAATGCGACAATGTAACCCAAAAGCGCGAACGAATAGCTGAGCACGATGTGGAAAAACTTCTCCCCGGTTCTATCAGAGTGCCACGAATTGGCAAGCGCGAACAGCGTCGCAAACGCCCAAGGCGGGAACGTGAGCAGAAGCGTGATAGTCGTCGAGTATCCGAGCGTCTGCGTGATCGTCGGCAAGAACTGGCCAAAGGACAGACCCATGAGGTACGTGAAGTACATGAACCTATCCACGGCAATCGTTATTTCGTACTTTCCAATGGGAATCGAAACTTACGCCAAACACCAAACTTTAACATCCGTAAGCGCGAGGACCACACCATGCCACACGCCCGAGCCCGACTTTTCCTGCGCATCGGGGTTATCCACAAGACCGATATCCTTGACGAGCCGGCCTTGAGCCACCATGCGTTCCCTCTCGGTAAGCCATTTGGTTCTGTGTTCAGTCAGATAAGGCGCCGGCCCCGTGCGGGGACGTTTCTTACGTTGTGGGATAATCGGCCAAAACGAAGGGAATGATCAGTCCGAATGCAACGGTTATGGTGCCTTCGATGATGAAGAGCTAGAAGGAGGAGTCTTAGTCCCTGGCACAAGGAGGGCCGTAGAATTGGGCTTACCCATCTCCAGCCTCGGATGCCACGAACGCCTTCCATGCCGCTCAGGATACCGGCGGCGAGAAGACCGCCGAGGCCTTGGGCCAACATGTTTCCTGCATTGAGGCTAGGAGAGGATAAGCGCATATGTGAATGTTTAACTGGGCACTTACAAAGCGATTCTTAGGCCGATTTCTTTACGAGTGTACCATCGGGAAAGGTAGTACACGGAAGCAGGATAGAACGCCGCCTCTGAGAGACATTCGCGTCAGGATATCAATGGGAGGGCATGTCGGCGATTGACCTACCGATGAAACCCAAGAAGAACCTGCAAACAACTAGATGAGGGAAGTCGTGGCATAACTAGACAAGGATGAGAAAAGAATAGGGCTATGGCTGGGTTGGGACGACTCACGGCAGTAAACGCAGAGACAGCACCCCAGAGGGTGACCACGACCGACATGAAGAGACGCGGATACGGGATTGTGTTCATGATCAAGTTCGAAGGGATTTGCATCTGAACTTTCGTTTAGCATGAGAGGACGAGCACAAGAAGGGAGGCATACAAAGATGTATCCAGCGAACAAGACGGACAGACAGGTAGAGTACTCCGTGTCGTTGAGGTGAAGATCATCTTGCAGACCTTTGAGACGAGCGTTGGACAGATTTCCCCGCTAGACAGTTTGTTGAGCACATGGAAAGTGTGAAATGTACTCTGTGGACGTACATCCTGTAAAGGGGTTTAGTTGAGGCACAAAGAATGAATCGACAGAGAGCACATACGATGAAGTTCAAAATGAAGAGCTATGAGCGAGTCAAGTCAGTACACTATTCATCGCGATGGCCGCAGGATGTGCTTACAATGATCAAGGCGGGCTGAAATAACAACACGTTAACATGACTTTGAACTGAATTTGAACGCGTCGAAAACTCACCATACAGCGCCAGTCCATCTTCCTAACCAGCCTCCGCTCTTCATCAGCACTCCATTCGTCACGCTGCTGCGGTTCCGCAAAGTCCCCAGAAGACGCGCCCTTTGACTCTTTCGTGTCAGAGTGCACAGACATGGTCGACGAAGATAACCCCCGCTCTGCTGCCCCAGCCCGAGCCCGTTTTTAAGCAACAACAAGCCAAGAACCCATTCCAGACAAATTCCACAGATAAGCGCCCTGGAATTTCCAACGTGATTAGCAGACCTCAGCGAGCGGCACGGAAGGTCCGAGGAAACATCCGAACAGCCTACGCGCCAACGGACTCGGCCATACAATGGCCATACGTTATAACGGATCCAACGCCCTTCTGATGCTTTTCTTTAACAGTGACACCTCGAAATGTCTTACGCAGCCATGTCCGCCCCCGCTTCTGGGCCACCGTCTGAAGGCCGCCTCGGTCTACAGAAGGTCATGGCTGCAGCCCGTAACCCAAGGAAACCCGTAGTCGGTACGTCCCCGCCTTCCCATTCCACGAATCATCGCCTGACCGCCCCCCACAGGGTCTTGGCTGATGCTTCCAGGTGCGTCTCTCGCCAGGATGGTTGCCCAAATGGGCTACGATGTCTGTCTTCTGCCTCCCCCTCTCTAGCAGCCACGATTCTTATCCATCCCCATCACAGTTCGTCATCGTCGACTGCGAACACGGCGATATTGCGGATGCCGCGATGCACGCGTCCGTCGGCGCGATCGCAGCGCAGGGCGTCTCCCCCATCGTGAGGATTCCCGCTCCGGAGAACTGGCTTGTCAAGCGTACTCTGGACACTGGGGTGAGCATTTGTGCACTCTGCCCGTGTAGCGCCGAGGGTCACGTACAAGCTTACTAGCACATGGATTCTGTGTCCGATGATGAGTACGCCGGAAGAGGCCAAGGCGTTGGTGTCCTACGCAAAGTTCCCCGTTCCGCTGGCGCAGCGCACCCCCGGGTCCATTTCAGGCGTAAGAGGTGCCGGTTCGCCTTTTGCTCCTGCGGCGTTTGGGCAGGGGATGGGCGAGTACATTGCTACAGCAAACAGGAACACGTTCATCGCTGTGCAGATCGAGACTGTTGAGGGACTGGGTAATTGTGAAGAGATCGCTAAAGTAGATGGAATAGGTCAGTGCATTCCCGACGCATCCAGATTGTTGACTGACTTGGACTGATAGATATGCTGTTTGTTGGGTGAGTGTTTCCGAGTTCCCCTGCTCCTAACGCCGACGCGTACATCCAGGCCGAACGATCTCTGCTCCTCTATGGGATACCCTGCCCTGGATCATGCCAACATCCCCGAAGTGCAGGAAGCAATCAAACGCGTCCTTGCCGCTGCGAAAGCAGCAGGCAAATACGCCGGCATGTTCTGTACCTCTGCTGAGCAGGTCAAGGCAAGGTTTGAACAAGGATGTAGGTTCCTCTAACAGCTTGTGTGCGCTCCCGGAAACTGATCCTGCTCCAGTCGATTTCATGAACCTCGGAGCCGACGTCGTCGCCCTTGTGTGTGGAACGGGGTCGAATTGGGAAAGCTCAAGGATATTCGTTCGTAGAGCCCTAGATG
>JADNRX010000345.1:0-57727 GCA_015501595.1 Hymenopellis radicata
ATGAGCCTGAGAAGTCTATGCTGCATCATGCCGAGCATCTGAGGCGACGTCCTTGTTGAACTCGCTCACACAGGGCCATTGGACTTCTTTGTTGATCGTTCAGTCTAGGTTACTAACGGGTAAGGTAGCCGTCGCCTCTTTGTACATTTTGAGGAACATTTCGAGTCGCTTAGCGGTCACACGATGCGTAGGCTTGGCACGGCACTCTTTCCATGATTGCAAGCACTCTGGTTGAATCTCCTCCCAGGCTAGAACACTGTGAGCATCGTAACTCAGCTCTTGAAAATCGTACAACCCACCTTGTTCTATCAAATTCCTGGATTCAAAGGATTGGCGTCCTACGGAAGATGTCGCAATGTGGATTTTGTGGAGCAGCAGCCAAGGTCCTTCTGCCATCCGGTCGCACACAGCTGTTCAATGACCCTAGGATTAATGCTCGAATTAGCATTCCTGCTGGACCGGATTTCGAAACAAGAACGTACAAATCGAAGCGAAGTTTCCGAGCATCTCTTTGGGCGTGTATTTTTGGAGCCATACGTTCCGCCCAGGCGCGAACAAACGACTCGCGTGCTTGGAAGCTCTCCAGCTCGTTGGACCCCATGATACTCTCGAGAGAACGGAGCTTCCTAGATATGTTATTAGCATGGACGAAACCCGGAGGAAGAAAGGACCCACTCTAGCCATGTGCCACTACGCGCACACTGCGTGCAGAGTAGAACATGGTAGCCCCATCGAGTCCCCGAATCCAATTCGCGAATTCCAGAGCATTGCTGAATGAGGAGATCAAAAATATGTTCAAATGATCGCACAGAACAAACTCACGCTGCATCGCATGCTGAAAAGAAGATTGACGTACGCCGCCTCAGTGAGGCCGGGGAGCGCTGGGAGCAACGTTTTGAAGAAGGGATTTGCGGTCTTGAAATTCTCGCGAGCTTGTTCCCATAACGATGGTCTTCTTGAGCAATGTGGCGGAACTTGTTTTGGAGACAAGTAACGCGTAACAGATCAAGAGGTTCCAAGTGCGACATTATCTACAGGAATAACGCGTGAATAGCGGAACACTAAACAACTGTGTAACTCACGATGTTCAAAACGTCCTTGAGAAGGCAAGTCGCATAAATGATTGGGCCTTCGACAAGTATCCCGTTTATTGATTTCTTCCTCCGCCGTTTCCGTTCTGCCGCGTTTGGTAGGTGGTGGCATTCCGCCTCCAGGACTCGGAGGGGCGATTATGAGTACCCGTCATCCGTGTCCTCGATTCCTCGTTTGGTGGCGGTGCGTTCAGCCATGGAAAGTGACGAGATGTATGTTCGCAATGGACGGAAGGAGAAGGAAGTTATTGGACAAGAATTGGAGGAAATGGTTCATTGTTGTACTCTTCCGGAAGTGGTCCATGTTGTTAAAAAGACCACGACGCTTGTCCTACAATTAGAAGTTGATTGTTTTCACTAACAAATGCAATGAGAACAAGGCGGGCATACCTGACGCTCCGCGCCATGCTGGCGCAAAAACGCGACCGATATGCGTTCCACACCATGTAAGCAGTAATCCGTCTCCGTCTTTTGTTTTCGTTGACGTGAGCGCTGCACGAGTCGGTCCCGCAATTGCGACGCATCGTCTATGTCAAACTCGGCCCTTGAGACCGACGGCAACATCCAAGACGGCTGTTGCGGTGAATGAGAGGCGCCGACCATGTCGATGATGCCGGACAATACCATGTCGGTGGTTGCAGTCAAAGAATCGTTCTCGGCACCCGCCCCGCTGATCCGATGCCGAGTATTTCCTCTCGCCTTCAGGGACATGAGACGCCACATTCAGGCGGACCGTCCTCCGCCAGTATATCATTGAACGTTGGAATTGCATCCTCAGGTCAACAGGAGACCACATTCTATCCCCGCGCGCCAGTCCGATGTCAAATGCAACGCAAGTACCAGAGCGCCCAGGTTTGAGTAACTTTCTACTCAGGCTCCAAGTACTTGGTGCGCTGGCATCGAGGCTCACATGTAGCTGTGCTGATTGAGATTTACAACCGTGCAGGTCGTCTAGGATTAGTCAGAACGAGATGCATGAGTTTGGGCTGAAAATTGTGGCATTTTGGGGCCGCGGCGAGCGCCTCCATCTGAGTCCATCATTTCTGAGGTAGAAACTTCGGCGGGACTGAATGCTCATCGTGATAAATGAAGAATGATGAAAACATCACAAGTCATGTTCGGGGAGTGATTTAAATCTAGTACATGTTGGCTGCTAACAAAAGCAGTATTCGTTTGGCCACAGACAAAAGTCAGAAGTCATCGGGACTTGCGCTCGCGATGTTCATGACATGCTCTAGAAATTCAGGTCAGAGTCTTGAAATTACGGTTTCTCAAACACATACTTACTTGAATCATTTTGGTTTTCCGCTTCGTCCCTTGCATCGGAACACACCTGGCTGAACTCCAAGTCGTGAACGCTAGGAGTGGTAACTGAGGGATACACATGCGCACTGTCTCTGAAGCGGAGGGGTGCAATGGGAGGTGCAGAAGCAGAATATGTACAGAGTGAGAAGGTTGGGTCCGTAGACAAGTTCCCGTCTACTGTCCTCCGCCTGGAATTGAGTAGCTAGAGCATGTATCACTGTCAGAGAACATCGTCTTTCCCACACACGAGCGCTTACCGCAAAAAAAGCCGTTTGCATACATCCCTGTTGCATACATCCCTGTGAGGGGAATACCCCAAGCCAAATGGAAGTTGTTGTGCATGCATACGACATAGAACACGAGGTGAAACACTGCGAAGATGGCACAAAGAGCCCCCGTCTCTATGCTGAGCTGTACAATTCTGAAAACAATAGCATCCGTCGAGCGTACGCCCGTACGCGCTCGTAGTAACGTCCAGGCCATAGCCCCGGCAATGACGGTGTCGCAAAGGGCAGTTCCGGAAAGCCAGATCTAGATAGAGACTTCTCAGTTCGATTCTCCTACACAAAGTATAGCGGTCAGCTGTACCGAAGTGACAACATAAGTCTCAGTCTGGAGCTCCGATAAGTGGTTTATTCGCCTCGCAGCGTTTGCGGTCCAGAAAGCGGAAATAGACTGAGTGAGAGACAGCTAGACTCAAGTTGAACAAGTCGTCTTCCTAGCACCAAAAGAAGTCGCGCACGAAGACTATGGGGCCAGGAAGCCAATAGCGTTTTGTAAGGATCCATAATCTCCATGCATAGAAGAATTGTACAATTGCGCTGACTATCCGAAGGTCATTATATCTAGTAAGCGTGCATAAACAGCGGGAGCATATCTCACCGATGCCAGCCATGACAGGTACTCCCAGCCAGTATGTACTGATAAGATCGAGGTCAAGCACGTCGCCCCATCTGAATGGACATCAGATACGTGCGAGAAAGAGAATAGAGCACAAACAAAAGGCCAAAATTGCGAAATGCATCTCGAGTATTGATGCAGACCTGCGTGACCTCAAGGATGAATATGCAGGTGCATAACGCTTTAGTTGGCCAAATTCGATCATGTGGGAAGGCTAGATAATAAATGTCTGACGGCTGGCTTCAGTCCGAGTCCTCGTCCCGCCCTGCGATGAAAGAACTCACATGCTTGAATGCACAGAGCACCCAGAAACCCCCAGTTGAACAAGTGTCCGATAATCTGCCAGACAACGGATTCTGTGAATACCAGGAGTTGGCTTTTGTGGTAAATGATGTCGTACCAAGGGACCTGTGCTTGATTCAAGGGATAAGGAGTAGTCCAAACTTGTGAACTTGGTACTTACAGCTCCGCAATATCGCTGGGAATCGGAACCATAGGTGGCATCGAGGGCAGAGGCGCGAGTCTCGGAGAAGTCGTGTGCACTGCTAGCGAACGTCTCGGGCTACATATAGTGTATGGCCTCTCGGGCTACGTATAGTGTATGGCCGAGTGATGTCTCGGGCTACGTATAGCAAACGTATAGTGTATGGCCGAGTGATGGGTGGGGGACCCCAGAATAAATCCTAATATCTAGGCGCCATGATCATCGCAGTACTTCGTGAGTACGTAGCGCGCGCGCGGTGCTGCATCCTTGCACACAGGTGCATTTAGCGTTGGCCTAGTCGAACGAATGCGACGGGGACGCGAAGTTTAACCTCGTCATATACTTGAAGGACATGGATCCCAGGACTTTCAGGTCAACGGTTTGGTTTCGTTGGTGGTGGTGGGAATGGTGAAAACGGCGTGAGGTAGCCGCATGCCAGTGGCTGTGAACCGTTCGCGCTATTTGGTTCTATTGACTGATGGCATTCACCCATAATCCGTAATCCTTGGGAAGTTGTCAACACATAGCCCTTTAGTAGGCGCAATCAGGGGTCATTTTCAACTTGGCGATACCAAAGACAGGACATGGCTGCTCCGTTTCGGTCTCTATGCCAAGGCTACCTCATAACACCGGAAGAACTCGATGCTTTCATAGATGTACGGCGACAAATTTTACTTGCACCTTTTGACATGGCTTACGCGCCGTAACCACAACTAAGCGACCGAGTTTTCATGGCGCCCAAATTCATGAAGCCGGGGAAAGCTACTCACCACTTGGTGGCAGTTTCGAAAGTTCCATCAGTTGAATAGTAACACGAATGGTTCATGACGGCCGGATAGCAAAACAATAAGTCGCACCTGGAGCATTCGAATAGAAGCGAAGTTGTGATACGCGCCTATGCCAAACAAGTGACTAAGGACATGATTGTGGCGTAACAAGTGGTGACAGTGTCAGCATCTTGTCCATTCGAACCTCAGCTCGAATACTGAAAGCAATCATTGAACAGAAATGGTACAAAAAGCTCATCCCTTTATGACTCCATTTTCGACACAAATAGATCAATTCATTTGCTCCAGCCAGTGAATCAGTTACTGTGCACCAGATGTCAGTTATCTACGAGCCATCTTGAACGAATATAGGGAACGACCCACTACTCTTGGGAACATCGGTAACTGTTGCTTCCTCCGCCTAAAGCTGTCGTATCGTTCAGAACTAGTCGCATAGGACCACCAACTTCAACGACCATTGCCTCTCGAAGGCTTGCTTGAAGCTGTCATATAGTTCAGAACTAGTCGGGTAGGACCACCGACTTCGACGACGTACACGACATGAGCGGCGGCGCGGGCACCGAGCTCAATGAGCCCTTGCCTCTTGAAGCAGTCATACCATTCAGAACTAGTCGCACAGGATCACCGACTTCGCCAACGTACACAACGTGGGCAGCGCGGCGGGCGCCGAGACGGGGCCCGAGCTCCATGAGCTGGAAGCCTTGCTTGAAGCTGTCATATCGTTCAGAACTAGTCGCACAGGATCACCAACTTCGACAACGTACACGACGAGGGCAGCGCGGCGGGAGCCGAGACGGGCCCCGAGCGCCATGAGGCATGGCCTGTCATATTGATCAGAACTAGTCGCACAGGTCCACCGGCTTCGACGACGTACGAGACATGAAAAAAAACTGGTTTGGTTGGTAGGATATGAGGGCAATGCGCGGGTGGGTGTGTTGTTTACTAGTCACTGGCCTCCTCTGACCCTCATTTTATATGTCAAGGAGGACAGCTACACGTGCGACCGCCGACCGCAGGTTCGGGGATAGCGTACATTTTCTCAGCGTCTAAAGTAATGGTCAGCCTCCCACCATTCTCGTCATCAATTCAATGCTGACTGCAAAGAGTCGAGGTTATTTTGAATAGCATTCAGAATCTTGACAGTATGATAAGACTTTTGAGCGCCACAACGTTATGGAGGATAGTATTAGTATGGCCCATCATCCTTACCTGTGGCTACGTTATGTCCCGATTCGTACATAACAGACATAACGAGTGATGGGCCAATGAGAGTGAAGCTGAGTCAGCACAGATGACTGACGCTCTGTCCTGCTCGTTCTGCAACATGTCCCTCTGCACAAATCAATGGGCCAGCACTGGTACAGTGGCACAATATGTGGTTTACAGATTCTAAGAGTTTGAGGTGTGTTCTGTTGTGGTCTGGATCAGCCACAGTGATGCAGAATGGGTCAATCAGTTTCTACACAGTGCGAGTAGTAAGTACAAATAGTATGACATGATGAGAGATAAGAACGATGAGTACAGTATTCAATTGCAGAAAGGATCAAGGTTTGATATAAGAAGACACGATTCGGCAGGTCACAGGTGTGGGCCGGGTGTGGCGCAACTTGGATTTGTTAGTCCATCCAGGAACGCGCCGCAGGCACCCGAAAAATTATGTACAGACTGACTTTGAGAGCTCCCGCCACTACAAGGTGTCAGCTCTCTTCTCAGTCATCTAATGACCATGTAAACATACCAGCTTAGGCTACATGCGCCGCAGGCCGAAAATTGCAATCCATAAGGTCGGGTTGAGTCAAACGGTGGCTGGAGATGAAGGCTTGTTCATGGAGTGTCATCAACCCGTGGCGCGCCGCAGGCGCCCGAAAAAAATAACGAAGACGGAATTGTCGGAATGTCAACGCACGCAATCGAAACGGGGCCCCAGTTGAAGCAAAAGATAGCAAGCTGCACGCTGAAATCCACTAGACTATGTTGTCTTACTAGACTTGTGAACCGAAGAATTAAGATATCATCATTGACATAACGATGTAACGGAGCGCGCCTACGGCGCGCCTTGTACTCTTTCATCGTACACAGCCCGCTACGCGGGCTGTCAGAGACAAGTTCCTTCGGAACTTGATTAGCCACAGACATAACATATGAGCCTAGTATGGCCCATCATCCTTACCTGTGGCTACGTTATGTCCCGATTCGTACATAACAGACATAACGAGTGATGGGCCAATGAGAGTGAAGCTGAGTCAGCACAGATGACTGACGCTCTGTCCTGCTCGTTCTGCAACATGTCCCTCTGCACAAATCAATGGGCCAGCACTGGTACAGTGGCACAATATGTGGTTTACAGATTCTAAGAGTTTGAGGTGTGTTCTGTTGTGGTCTGGATCAGCCACAGTGATGCAGAATGGGTCAATCAGTTTCTACACAGTGCGAGTAGTAAGTACAAATAGTATGACATGATGAGAGATAAGAACGATGAGTACAGTATTCAATTGCAGAAAGGATCAAGGTTTGATATAAGAAGACACGATTCGGCAGGTCACAGGTGTGGGCCGGGTGTGGCGCAACTTGGATTTGTTAGTCCATCCAGGAACGCGCCGCAGGCACCCGAAAAATTATGTACAGACTGACTTTGAGAGCTCCCGCCACTACAAGGTGTCAGCTCTCTTCTCAGTCATCTAATGACCATGTAAACATACCAGCTTAGGCTACATGCGCCGCAGGCCGAAAATTGCAATCCATAAGGTCGGGTTGAGTCAAACGGTGGCTGGAGATGAAGGCTTGTTCATGGAGTGTCATCAACCCGTGGCGCGCCGCAGGCGCCCGAAAAAAATAACGAAGACGGAATTGTCGGAATGTCAACGCACGCAATCGAAACGGGGCCCCAGTTGAAGCAAAAGATAGCAAGCTGCACGCTGAAATCCACTAGACTATGTTGTCTTACTAGACTTGTGAACCGAAGAATTAAGATATCATCATTGACATAACGATGTAACGGAGCGCGCCTACGGCGCGCCTTGTACTCTTTCATCGTACACAGCCCGCTACGCGGGCTGTCAGAGACAAGTTCCTTCGGAACTTGATTAGCCACAGACATAACATATGAGCCGATAGTATTCTCGGGTAGCATACATTTTTCAGCGTCTAAAATGATGGTCAGCCCACCATTCTCCTCGTCCATTCAATACTGACTTTAAACAGTTGAGATCATCTGACTGTTTACTTGTTCGCTTTTGAATAGCATTCAGAATCTTGACAGCATGATAAGAGTTTTTAGCGCCACAAATCTATGGAGGATAGCTACAGGTCAAACAGAATCTTGACAGCTCGATAAGTTGTCGATAAGAGTTTTGAGCACCCAAATTTGTGGAGCAGCAAGCCGCATCGCACTCGAGGCATCTACGAACCAATACTGTATTCCCGGAAGGAAGGACGGAAATCGATACACGGCACCATCCCAAAGAGGAACGCCGGTGGCGGAATGCAGGCAAGTCCGGAAGGCCGGAGGCTCCACCTCCTCCCCATTCGCCGCCAACCACAAACAACAGTTCTTCTCCGTCCTAGCTCCCATCCGCGCCTTCGGTATGTGCACGAGTAGCGTCGTCGAGTACATACAAGGCGTCCGACCTCCCTGGACTGGAGACGATGCTCTGTATGACAGACAACGACATCGACGCCGCCGCCGCTGACCTAGGTGGATGCGTCCTGCAGCTGCTTGGGTTGATTCCCCGATTGACAACGAGGGGTTGATGAATAAGGGCGAGGCTTCCTCCGCTGTCGTTAATGTAGCGTAGAATCCTGGAAGCGCGTAGACTTTGTAGAGATGACTTTGACGCCAAAGTACATCTCGCTGAGGAAGCTCTGCGCCGCACTCATTAATCCTGATTCTGCTGGCACGGCCATCTTTCGAGATCTCGACGATATACCCGGCGGTCAAGGCGTCATCGAAGGAAGTCTGAAGAACCCTTCTTGACGGGAACATGAGCCACAAAGACCCCCGGTTCAGCACTCTTCGGGGTGATGCCAGGACAAGGCTCGGAATCGTGTTTCTCTTCCAACTCTTCATCCTGCTTGTCCTCTAGGGCATAGAACTCGGTCTCTGCCTCGCCGTCGAGGGGAGGACGCGTCCTAAACGCGGCCACGAGGTTCTTCTCGGCCTGCCCCTATCGCAAAGGGCTGGTGAACCCTTTCATGGGAGGGTGCACGTCAGACCATTCCTTGAGCAGAGAGAGCGATGACTTCGGTTGCGGAGGTTGCCAGTGCTATGGGAAGATGTACAAGAAAACGCGACTGTTGATGAAGATGTTAAGATATTGTCCCATGGTAAGTAGATATAGTCCACAATGTGAAGCACATGGCACTAGGGATTGAGGGAACGACTCCGGGACAGCAGGTCGAATCAGTTTGACTGCGTTCTCGCTCCGCGTGGAAGGAATAGACCATCATGAGGCAACTGTTCATTGACTTGCGAACAGTCGTGATTCATGTGTGAGTCTTGCTGAACGCTTGGCGTTGTCCGATAACGTTAAAACGCATGCCATTATGAGGATCTTGAGGGGGGGGGAATCCGCAAGAGCTGCCTGCGTCACTTAGTAAGTCCCTCGCAGAAAGAAAGCGAGAAGCCGCACCTTCAGGCCGGCAGCACGTTCAGTAGGGCGGCTGCGATGAGCAGTAGGCTGTCCGCCGTTGACGATATCGACTCCGGTGCCATGATGGTAGTTAGAGAAAGACAATCGTCGAGGACCTGTACGCGGACCACGTTGTTCAAATGACCAGGGCGCTTGTCCTACAATAAGAAGTTTATTGTTTTTTTAAAGCACAAATACAATAAAAACAAGGGCGGGCATACCTGACAGCTAAATGAAGAACAATCCGGAACAATTGGGTAAAATGGTACATTCGGGAATCGGGGCGTAGGTTCACCGTTTTTGTTTGCGCGCGACGCGCGCCCATGCCAGAGACGCAACAGATATCTGTTGTACGTCACGCGAGCATTATTCCATCTCCGTTTTCGTTGTCGACTTGGGCGCCGTTTGCTCGATTACGACGCATGTCGAATGGTCCAAGGAAGTTTTATCATAGGGAAAGCGTTGCGCTGCTTCCAGGGTGTTGTAAAATAAGCTGATGAGCGCTGGGCCATGCTGCTCCTTCCGTCGATGTTGGACTGTGAACGTTGAGGCAGGTCCAGAGCAGGACGAAGAGACGGAAAGCGTACCACGTGGTCACGGAAGAGCGCGCCGGATGCCGAGTGTTTCCTCTTTAGGTACACGACGCCACACATCAAGTTGTTGCTACGCAGGTACTAGAACCCCATAAACAGACAGCACGAGTAGCTTATGATACTAAAAAATTGCATTTTACATATACATAGTTCCATAATTTTTTAGCATATACAGGACTCTTAACTTCTATTAGTTCAAGCAGTTGAACGTTGACGGGCCAAAGACGCAAGTCAGACAGACTCCTCCGACGACGGTCTGTAAGAATCGACAAGAAAATCCTCGCTTCGCCACTTGAACTCGGAATGCAGAGCGTGTTCGAAAGTTCCATCAGTTGAACAGCAACACGAATGGTTCATGACGGCCGGATAGCAAAACAATAACCCGCACTTGGAGCATTCAAATACGACCCTGTCGAGGTCACAATCAGCGAGGTCCTCCGTGTCCAGTAAGCGCCTGAGCTCGGTATCCATCTCGTCTCGTATAGCAGCGCAGATATCCTCGAGTATTCCGACGGTGAACAGCGATAAGTGTATATCGGGCCAAGCCACATCGTCGTCTAAGTCAGTCTCGAAGATCATAGCATGAAACACATCTCCATAAGCGACATCAATGGCATTCGGCTTGAAGGTCGCGGCATCCAGTTTCGCTGTAGCTTCTTTGAAGAGCGAGCCAAATGAATTGAGACGAGCAATTCGGCGAGCTCTCTGCGCTTCCATAAAGAATCTCACATTCGGTCCGATGCTCTTCCAAACTACACGTTCCAATCAGCAACAAGCATCAGTAAGATATGCTGGACGCGCCTGCTTCTGTGAACGGATGTCCAGTGTTCACGTTCCTATGTTTCTGCAGAGCAACTCTTGTACTCTTGTACTCGAGCTCCTTTTGCCACCCTTCGGCGGCCAGTCGCGCTACAATACTAGATTCGAGAAGCATCAGGACCGCAAGCAGAGAGCCAGAATGGACTAGCACACCTCTCGAAACGTTGTTGGCGAACACGACTTCGTTCTCTCAAATGCTCATTGTTGAAGGCACGCACAAACTGCTCGCATAGGGAAGCATGCTGCAAACGTTTGTCAAAACAACTCCATCGAGGCGTCCACTGCTAGTGAGACTTACCTCACAGATTGCCGCCATCTTTTCCCGCTGAACGCGATACATGTCCGAATTAACAAACTTGGTGAGCCCGTGACGTTCAAGCGCATTGACCATCAACCTGAGCGAGTCCGTGTGATAGAACCGTCTGTTGGCAGTGGAGTGTAACACATTTCACTAGTGTATTAGGGGAGCGACAGCTTACCGGCTGCATATCAAGAACTGAGGAACCTGGTCGATAACACAGGTTAGGTCACTGGTAGACCGTCCTGCTTCAAGATCGTTAGAAAACCTACAGGAAAGTTCATGCTGATTGACAAAGAAGAGATTTGTAAAAGACTAACCCCGACACCTCAGGCTTGTAAAAACATTTCCGACAGAGCCGCATGTAAGCCTCCCATTGAGAGAGTGATGTTACCTTATGGCAATTCTGGACAAACACGATAATTAGAGAATGATCGCATCAGAGAGTACACGATTAGCCGCACCGAGCAGTGCCTGCCAAACAGCAGATTGATGAAGGCTGGTTCAGATACATCTTTGGGTGTAGGTGGGACGTCCGGCAGATCAGCGTGTTCCCGGGCGAAATTTTGTCGGGCGATCCTCCAGAGGCTAGGGTGGCGCACGACGACTGCACGAAACTCAGTGCTAGCACAGCTGATCCTAAGAAGATCAAACGGTTCAAGATAGGAGAAGACCTGAAGACAAAGGCTAAGTCTTTTTGGTCGGGGGAGCTATGAGTACACACCAGAAGATGTACTGCCATCGGGAGTTGCTTGACACGGTGCTGAACGCCACATAGAGGTTTCCGTCGCGATTTCCGAGAAGATTGGCCGAGGCGTGGAGTAGCGGAATCTTTGGCGTTAGAGTGGGCAGTGTCAGCGTCGGCCTGGGATTCGTGCACTCGGTCCAGTTTTCGGCGCTTCCGAGGTGGCGTCGCAACAGACGCGAAGAAGAACTCCTCCACTTCATCGGGATATTGCTTGATGAGCTTTCGTTTCGTGCGGGGAAGGTCGGGAGTCATTTCCGAATGCGAGTTTGAGACGAGGAGTGTAGAAGGGGGATGATGATGGGGATAGAATCTAGAGAGGCTTCCCGGTTTTAATGAGGAGAATGCCGCAGCCGGCACCTGGTAACAAAAAGACGGATCAGCACAGCACCGAGGACGTGTTAAACATCAATTTTACCCACTAGGAACAAGGATCTGATACATGTGCATTCCTCGAGGCAACAACGACAGAGCTCCGCGCCTCGTTTGAGGTTTCAAAAATGCCTTCGAAGTATGTTGTCAGTCTGGGGATAATTTAGAACTAAAGTTTGAACAAGTAAGAAGGGTTTATAAGACTACTCGAAGGTGGTTACGCAAATGCAGTGCAGAATAAGAAGACATACGATGTTTGTTGAGCTGTAGTGGTCGAGGAACGAGAGTGTGACAGCTTGTGGTCTTCGAACGGACATGTGATGCGGTAACAACTTCCTTTTCTGTTACCGTCATCGCGTCGTCTCGTCAAGGATTCGTTCGACACAAGGCTTCGACACACTCTCAGCTTTTCTTTTCCCCACCCTCCGCACCCTTTTCAAACATCCCGATATATGAATCCACAGATATCGCGCTGCTTGCACACTCGAGTTAGAAACTGCTCCGACAGTTCCTAGGATCTCTGGACAGGCCAGCTCTCGTTCGGGCCCACCCGCCCATCGCAGCTGACCTCGTCCACCCAGGAAAGTCTCATGTCGGGGCCCAAGGGTTCTTCGAACCTTTCCCCACACACACACATCCGCATAGATCATAGCTTCTGTATATTTCTACCACTGACAATCAACTCTCTCCTAACCTGGCATCATTGTACAGTCCGAAGACGCGGATCCTCGTATACAGACAGATTTGGAGTCGATTCGAGGGAATAAAATAACTGTCGTCTATGGACCGGCTTGATTCCAACATTGACGCAGTCTGTTTGTGGATATAACCATTTTGAGGGAATTCAAGGCAAAAGGGGATCAGGGAGGAGCTACACAGAGAGTCGCAGTCTTGTAGCGGTGGTTTCGCAACGGGTTCCAATCGAGTCTGCCTTCCAAAAGAGTCCGCGTTCTACACCATCGATAGAGATCAAAGCAAAAGGGTTAACAAAAGGAGGATCTGAGGTTAGAACAAGTATCTGGCAGCAGAGGACTCACACTACCCTGGCTTCGCCGCCAGAAAGAGGAGTGCGGGTCCGGTGGTCTCATCTAGTGCCATAAGAATTGTGGTGCTGAACTGAGGTACTGTTCATCGGCCTTTCAAAACGTTCACCATGGAGGATGAGATTCGCTGGCTAGCTAGAACGCGCAAAGAAAGAGGAGTGGTCGAGACAGTCTGAAAGCAGAAATGCGATCGGAAAGGAACTCCCGTGACTCACGTGACAGCGCCCTTTTTACTGCCGATTGCGAGCGTGTTTCCTCCTCGTGCTACCTCTCGTTTGTTCTATCACGACCGCCTTGATCTCTATTCGTAGTATGCGTCCCGCCGTTCTTGATAACGTCTCACTAACGGATTAACAGCACATACTACTTACAGCAGACACTCGATTAGTCTAACTCGGAGGACGGAGATAACGATAGGGCTGACAGGGATGACGACGACGACGTAGATAGCGGTACCGGTAACTGAAGCGACCGAACCCGTAATCGTAAATGCAAAATTAATTATTTTCCAAACTTGGTCCCAACCCTCCATGTAATCACAGAACGCGATCTCGACATGTTGACGCGCTTCGTCGTCGGCGCGTTTTCTGCCCACATCAACCGGCCACCCTGGTTTTTACTATTCTGTGCTGATGGACAGGCAGGGGGGTCCCGAAGAATAGTAATAGTAGACTTTTGGTTGGTCGCTTTCATCCTTGCCGCGACACTGCTCTCATCCCCTTGCAGGATGCCAGTATACAGCCAACACAAGTTGCCAAAGGTTCAGGAAATTGTGATGGATTAGGTGAGTTCCTTCACCTCCATTGATGCCGCACTGACGATTCGGACAGGATATGTATCCTAGCACTAATGACTTTTAACTTTCCTACGCTATGTCGAGAGCCCGCACCCCCAGCTGTTCAACAAGCATTCACGCGCCAGACCATCTCATGTATTCCCATAGTCAGCCTTCAACATGCTCATTCCCCTCTCCACCTGTGCTCTCCTTCAGGGAAACAGATTTGGTGTTGAATGGTCTGTAGACCTCGCTGTTACTAATGCCTCCGCCAAGTCTGTCCATGTAGCCCGCGACGTTCGGGTCTTGTCTTCGAGATGCGCGACTTTCCCATTTGACTTCGCGCCGGTAGGAGTGATAGATGACAACGCTGCTACTCTGGACCATAGTCCATGTCATTGAATAAAGTCGACACGCTTCTGTTCCTTGGACAACCGTGACCACGACCCACGCGCGCCGCTCCATGTATAGTTATGTTCGCTTATTGGCGGACGATAGGGTTTGGGTGCTACGTCGGGATTATGACTCCGACCTGGCAGTCCTTAGGTCATTCGAAGGATAGCACCTTAAAGCTGCTCTATCCCAAGTATGGAACCCGTTGTTGGCCTCCTCATGCTGAGGTGAGACTTTTAAATCCGACTCTTTTCTTCAAAAGCTGATTCCATCATCTAAACTAGCTCGTGAGCCTGGAGATAGCCGAGAGTCGGGGAATGCTACTACGGCATGGAGAACATAGCATCGTTATGGTCCTGCGGCAGACGTTGACCCTGCCAGTCGTGGCGCGACTCACGGGCGGAGTTCGGGATTATGCCCCAACTCGAACCAAGCTTCTAGATCTTCACACCCTCCGGTATTGGCGTATGCACTTGTTTTAGGTGAGAGTACGTGTATGTGCTTGATAAAGGTAGTAAGCTACAGTAGGGGTATAGTGTCCATGGAGGAGTGAAGAGACAAGGAAAGCACAGCATCAAATGCACGCAACATCCTCACATTCTCCAACAAACTCCCCGCCCATCTCCCAAGACCTGCCTTCCTGCTTGCATCGTTTCCAGAGTTTGTACTTGGGGCTACGTGTATGTCTTCTCCCGCGCGCGGGTCGTCAGTAGAGGTGGCGCGCGGAAGGGATGTGTACGCACGAAAGCTTGATGGATAAATGAACAATGGTCAGTTGGTTGCCTACGATATTCACCGCAAGACTTACCTTAGTAGCCATAAACCTTCATCCCTCAAGTGCCGTGGACGAGGAGGTAAAGGAAGGCGATCCGGAGATGAAGGCGGCCTTTCTAGAGCTGCTCAAAGGCGTATCCACCGCCGTCTCGCGAAAGTTATTCGGCATCGAAGTCGTTCTTCCCAGAAATTCAAACACTGTAGGCTATTGAAGTCTCTGCAGGGTGAGTTGGCATCGGACGATTCAATCAAGAGGTTGGGGCAAGAGGACGGCCCTTGTTATTCCTGCCTCTCGCGCACATATCCGAGGTGAATAACGCGTCTTCTGTCTTCTATCTGTGGAGTTCTGATCAGCATCCCTAGTGTGTCATAGAGTTCGTCTGCATTGGTATCGGCGTGAGCATTGGTTTCTTCACGGGTAACCCAACCCGTATGCCGTTCAAACCAGGCTCAACAATCTGTGCACTACCGGTGCCGTTATTCACGCAGTCTGGGATCACGTTGTCTTCCGTAAAGTCAAGCCAGCCCTCGGTGGCCAGATGGAAACAATGATTTGTGGATCGCCACCGAAACAAGGACGTGCTTGATTTCTTGAAGATCGCCATGTGCTGCAACATCTTGGAGGGGCACGTTTGTCAACGAAACTCTTGATAGTCGTGCTAACTGTTGGTTAGTTATGGAATGACGAAAACTTGTGCGACCACAACGAGCTATTCCCGATGACCCTACTGCTGGTGGAACTGTGGGTCCCCTGCAGCCATGCAACGAGATTCTGTTACTCGACGTCCCGGCTATGGGGTACACATCTGAGCATAAGCCATTCCCTCACGGTGACCTCTTGGTTCGTGGTGACAATTGCTTTGCCACCTATTACAAAAGTACAGCTCTTGTGTTCACGTTTATCGTCGATTTCTGATTCTTATTTTGTCAGATGAAAAGAACACCACGGAGACCCTCGACACCGATGGCTGGTTACATACTGGAGATGTCGTTGCCATTGATGAATGTAGACGAGTCAAGATCATCGCCCGTGTCAAGGTGAAGAGCCTAGATGTTGCACTCTTTAGAACATCATAAAGCTATCTCAGAGTGAATATGTTGCGCTCAAGAAGATCGAAAACACGTATAGCTCATGCTCCCTGGTTGCACAGATCTACATCTACAGAGATTCTCTCCCGCCCTACCTTTGCGCTGTTGGTTGTCCCGGACGCGGTCCAGTTTGCCGCCATTACTTATCTCCAGTGTACTGGGACATCAGTGGCGCCAGAAGATGTCGGCATCAGGGCATCTTCGTGTGGCGGGAACATCTTCATGTAGTCCGGGGGCATCTTCCCGTCGGCGAGTGTCTTCCGCGTGATGTGGAAAACTTTAATGGGGCATCATCGCGTGGAAGAGCATCCGCGATGTGCTTAAGGAGGAGGGGGTTGAATTTAAGACATACTAGAAACTCATATGCTGAAGGAGTACACGAAACAAAGCGAGCAACACGTTTATTTCCAAATTCCTCGGGACACAACAGTTTTATAGGTAATGATCAGTACTACGCGTCTTTTGAATATATAGGGACCACTGATGTACACGAAAAATATTAATAGTAGTAAAGTGCTCTCGAAGATTCTCTTCTTTATCCTATTGTGGGTCGAACGAACAAGCCCTGTCAGTAATCAGCATGCGGGTACGGTAGACCATGCTAGACGACATACAGTGTAGTAGTTCACCATATCCGAACCCCTTACCTGCAAAGTCGAATGTTCAGATCAGTTCACCATGGTGATACAGGTTCCCCTCCCATCAGCGGAGTCACTCTACTCACACGCCCGCACCCCCGAATCGTTTTCAATGTCTACTATATCGACCAACCGAACTTGTCTCAAAAGGATCTAGGTGAGGGACATCGTTGAGTATGAAAATGGTTAGAGGATGATTGACTTACAGTGAATTCTCCCCCTGTGATCAGAAACGAGCGAGGTGTTGTGTGTTTCAATAGCCGACAACGGCCAGGAAAGTTGCGAGGGCGGTTCGGCTCTTTGTGGAGGCGCACACGAGGAGTCCGCAGATGATAAGGCGCTAGACGCCCTACCGGACACCTAGGGGAAGAACAGTAAACATTAGTTCAGGCCGTTGACAACACACCAACAAGGAGACTATTGATCCGTGGTTGAACATGGCCTTGTACGGTTGTCCGAAGGTGTCGGCATCCTCATGGATTGAAGTAGACATCGGACGTGAAAGCCTGAGAAAGGATGGCGAGCAACCTCATCGATGGCAGCAGCGAACAAACGACTTACTACGGTGCTGTACGGCCATCCTGGAGAGCTAGATTCATGCCCAGCTCTCCAGTGTCTCCACAACTCGTTGTCATTGTCGACATTGAGGATATCTAAAGAAATCAAACTCGGTCAACGAGAGTATCGACAACAAGTCAAATGAACATACCGAACTCCAATAACATAAATACCATGACCTAAATGAATACACCATGAGTAACGACAAGACACAGAGAGTCGTCAACTTACGCATCAAGTTCAACAATGAACATCCGAGTCCAAATCACCAGCACGAAGCCAAGTGATGCTTCATCCTTGCCCGGCACGTAGCCAAATGCGAAGGTTGATGCGAACAGTTCGCCCGTTGACGGAGCCGTGTCCATCAAGGCCAGGAGGTTCATCGGTGCGTAGCCAGTCTAGTATGGGTTCCGCGTTTGTCGTCGACATTCACGCGGCACGTAGCCACAGTGTAGTTAGTAACTGTCGGGACAAGTTCCTCAGTAAGCACAATGAAAAGCATGATGTTAACTTACCGAAAGCATTGTCATTCCAGTACCGACGGCGCGGGGCCGTTGAATGCGGACTACACGGATCGCGATGCTAAATTCATTGACACCTGCATTGCCTGCGCGTCTGGTCGTGTTGTCTTGAAGATCTTGTTAACCTGCCCTCCAGCAATCCTCGTTATACTCACCCACATCCTGATATTCAGCCCCGCTGACTAATTCGGGGTTTTGAGGCCCTCGAATATAATACCGGCTTCCGCCAAGGACGCGAGCAGGACGATGGGACAACGCGATCGACGATGTGAAAGAGTTCGGATTTGGACGACTACATAAGCTTAAGTCTCGTTTGGGTACCCTCTTCGTCGGTCCGGTACCGCTATCTACGTCGTCGTCGTCATCCCTGTCAGCCCTATCGTTATCTCCGTCCTCCGAGTTAGACTAATCGAGTCTGCGCTCCCTACCTTATCCATGGCGATTCCGTCACTTTCAGCTGTCACCGCCGACACCGACATTACTACACACATCCGTCTGCTCGCCGACGCACTTATCCCGCAGTACGCTCTCAGGCGGGAGGAAATCGAACACTGTCCAACACCGTTCTATGTTTATCTTTCCCAACTATCTTCCTCCTCAGCCCCTGGCAGATCCAAAGCCATTCAAACGATGCCCCGCCGTGTATACGACGCACTTACTGAGGCCGCGGCACAATGCACCGATGGAGACCTCACCCAGTCTAACTTTGTGGTTGAGAGCGTGCGACTAAATTCCTTCTATCTTCTTCCTGACTACGTCTCGTGCTTGTTCATCGGGAACAAAATCGCTGTCCCGCACGACATCGTCTTCACAGTCCTATTTCACATAGACACCTTTGCCCGCCTCCGTCGCGTCCGTTTCAAGGACCTGGCTCTCGATCTCTGTTCTCATATCACGACCGATATTGTGCAGTACTTCTCGCGTACTGTCAACAAGGCATCTCCACCTGCCCAGACCCTAGTCGCTTCTATTCACATGTCGACGTTTGGCATCAACGTCCTCACCAAATCCCACATTCACGGAACGAGTTTGACGACCAAACCACCCTCCGCCAACAAGGTGTCTAACTCTCACCGACAATCCTCAGCGCCTACTGGTTCTGAGATTCTCTCGGATAACACTCGCGTCGATGCCATTCCTCTCAATCAGACCTCGCATGTCCCCGATTCGCGTGCCGCTACAGCGCCTCCTGTACGACTCGTATCTGTGAATGGGAGCGAAACGGCGATTGCAGTGCCTTCAACCCCTCTCGCTTCGAAGCGCCGCCCAATTCTGACGCAGTCTTCAAGTCCTCTCGGCGACGTCAACGACTCCTCGCCTTCTCCTCGTTCACCATCTTCCCTGTCCTTGACGAAACGGCTCTTTGAGAACGAGATATCTGCTCGCCGTATCAAGAAGACACGCATCTTGAAGGACTCGTCAAATAATGAACAGCAGACTCCGGGTGAACATGAGGTCGTCGAGTCATCGAAGAAGGCCAACAAACTGCGGCGGAGAGCGAACAGGAGCGTTGGGAAGAACAAGGGGCGCATTGTGCCGCCGATGGGGAGGAATGAAGTAGTCGAAGATCCGTCAGACGAACAGACGTCGCCCATTACCAAGGCCATTCCAGGCTCCTTCTTATTGCATGGGGAGCGGTTGGAGGGTGTTTGGCGTAAGAGGGTTGTCCGGGGAAAAGAGAATGCGGACGTCGAGAAGGGGTCGTGGTGGTGATTATGCTTGGATTTGTGATCAGGTAGCGGTTTGGGGCGGACAATTGTGAATATTCTACTCGGGCGGACATCTATCTGGAACATTATCGTTATTGCTATTATTGCTATATATTCAATATTTACACTCGTTCATGCTTACAAGTGTTGGGATCCAAATACTTCTTGTTCTCCGGGTATGATGTGTCTGTTAATAAGATACGTTTCGTCTCGCTCGCACTATTCCTGGTTGGCTTGGAGTGTCGTGTCGTTTCCTCGATAGCCGATATGGACTCGTGTACTGCGATTTCCGCTCATCTTACTGATTTTGAATAGGAACCCGTAGTGCAACGTCTGAAGAGTGCTTCCTGTAAACCGCCTTCGTGCATGGCACACGGTTTAGGCCTCTCGCGGTGTTGAACTTCAGAACTCCGAACACGTCTTTTCCTGGATCATCCTTCGAGAACTCTAAGACTCCCACACAACATTTTGAGGTCGTCCTGTGTCCTCTACACGACATAGTCCCGAGCCACAAATAAATAGAAGGGTATAACAATTACTACAACGTCCTCCAGGCGTACTCAATCGTAAAGATCATCATACAATCTCCGCAACAATCTTTCCACTACACAAACCGAACCCTATCAGCCTGACTCATAGAATATAGAATGCAAACGACGTACATATTCTTGTTCGCCTCAATCTCAATATGCGCATCCTTGATGTCGCGCCAGTTGTACACCTTGTAGACGAACGTCCTGATCGGTCCTGCGCCGTCCTTGCCCGTTATCTGCTCGACAAAGTCGTTCTTGAATCTAAAAGCCCATACAAGTCAGCGAAAGTAGAATCGAGAGAACAGCGCAGACGAACCTCGTGATGAGATCAGTCTGATACTCAATGCTCCGTGTGCGCAGCGTCGAGCCTTGAATGCGCAGACGCTTGATCAGTAACGGGCTTAGATCAACATTGCCGGGTAGGATGTGACCTAGAAATACCAAGTGAGCATTACAGTGTTCCTTGCGCCACATTCTGAATACGCACCACTGAGGAAAGCAAACATCGTCATCCGGCCATCCACCGCGAGCGAAGCGATATTCTTCTCCCAATGCGTGCGGCCGACAAAGTCCAATATCACGTCAACGCCCTTGCCCTCCGTGATTTTCTTGACTTCGGCAGCAAAGTCCTCCGTGCGGTAGTTGACCGCGTGTGTCGCGCCGTTGGGCATATTGAGGAGGAAGTCGAGCTTCTCCTTCGTTGACGCGGTAGCGATGACGTTTTTGCTGAAAATGCAAGTTAGATCGAATGCATCGGAGCTTGACGAATGGAAGAATGCTCACGCTCCAAGGACGCGTGCCATTTGGATAGCAGCCATCCCAACGCCTGTCGCTGCTGCATGAATGAGCACACTTTCGCCCTTCTTCAGCTCGCCGTAAACAACCACGCCCTGATATGCTATGAGCAACATCAATACCATTCCGTCCATACCTAGAGCACGGAAACTCACCCGTCAAGAAAACTTCCGGAATGCTTGCAGCCTCAACCCAGTCGAGATGCGCCGGCTTGCGCATCAAGTGTGACTGTTCCACAGCGATGTATTCCGCATACGCGCCCTAATAAACCCATCAATACCCGTGCAGTATAAGTCTCGATAAGAAGAGAACCTACCCCCACAGCCAGCCCCATCACCTCATCGCCGATAATCCACGCATCAGACGTGTTCGGCCCTTTCTCGGCGACATGTCCAGAGAACTCGACACCGAGAATGCCGGGCGCGTTGGGCGGGAGGGGATACTGGCCTTCCCGTTCCATTATGTCCATTCGGTTCAGACCGAAGGCTTTTATCTGTCAAGGCGATGATGATAAGAAAGCGAGGATGAAGGGAGGACGAACCTTGACGACGACCTGGCCGCTCCCAGCGATAGGCATGGGCATTTCGCCCATGAAAAGGTTCTCGGCGGGGCCCTTCGAGTCCTTGACGAGAATAGCGCGCATAGACATGGCGGAGAGTAGATCGAGTGAAGTAGAGCACTAAGAGAGAAGTTTTGCAAGGTGGTGGTTTGAAGTCAAGGAGAAGGGTCTTAGAATCTCAGACTTATATAAGTTGCCGGCAGCGCGCGTCGAGAACAAAGGCGCGTCTCAAAAGTAACACGCGCCATGAGTGCGAGTCGGAGGATGTCAACAGACCCGAGTCGGACCATCTATATTTGGTAATTGATAAAGGAGATTACGAACTTCATGACAAATTTTGGAGAGGGTCCATGACGCATACTTGGACTCCGACTCGAGGTGGTGCCTTTTCACTGTCCAAATCACTGCCTTGAGGCCACTGCAAGTGGTTTTTTTATTTTTTAATAAAATTTACGCTCCGACTGCGTGATTATAGTAGCACTAACCCGCCAACGTGTGTCCAGCCTCAATTAGCCGGAACTCAATTGAACGGAGATCTCGGATACTTTAAGTTCGCGACATCGACAACTACACACTTTAAACTTAACCCAAAATCTGATGTCGACGAATTTACGAGGACGTCCGAGTCGGGACAGAAAAGTGCGCCAGAGAACCACGCATGAAAGCTCGAAGACACGAAATCTTGGGGATCTTCCGTCTCGCGACACACGTCTTGTACGCACTAGAAGAAAGTACTTCAGGTTTTACACGTTACATTATAGTCACATCTCTAAATGTCCGTCTCCGTCGTATCAAAGAGAAGGCTTCACAATAACCTTCATCGCGCCTTTGCTGCTAATCATATCCAGCGCCTTCTGGTAATCACGGACTGCGAATGCGTTGGTGACCATGCCCTTGACGTTGATCTTTCCGCTGTCCAGGTAAGCAACGGCACGGGGGAAGCAGTGAGTTTGAGCGAAAGATCCAATGATCTAGAGACAAGAATAAGCACAAATTTATCCGAACCACGAATAGGTATACCCGAATTTCGTCTCCAAATATCTTGGACGGTTTCCAGTGGACGAGAGCGGCATCCGAATAGACACCATACACCATCAATGAGCCTCCACGACGAACATAGTTGATCGCGTCGTTGGCAACTGACTCGGCACCGGTGGCTTCAACCTGAAAGCATCACATCTATGTTTAACAAATGGAGAACAAAGCATACCACTGCATCAAATCCATATGGATATTCCTTCTTGATGTGGTCCCATTGCGCTTGTGGGTTCTCTCTATCGATCTCGACATAGACGTCCGCGGCATTTAGCTCCTGGGCAATGCGCGTCTTGATACCCTTGTTCGCGGCCAGTACGACTTTTGACGCGCCGTTCAGTTTGAGGATCTGCGACAGGATCAAGCCGGTCGGTCCTGCTCCGAGAATGAGAACCTCTGCGCCAACAGGGAGCGCGAGCTTGTCGGCGCCATGTATGGCACATGCAGCGGGTTCAACGAGCGTTGCTTCCTCATCGGTGAGATAGTGAATTTTGTATAATTTCATGTAATGACTAGAAGACGATGTTAGCGTTGTCATGGAGTGGAGAGCATGACATGGCTTACGCAGTGACGTATTCCGCAAATCCACCAGCTGGAGGCAAGATCAATCAAGGCGCACAAATACTATGAACAGCGTACCGGCGGTGCAGCCTAGGCTCTCGAAGTTTTCACAGAGAAGATCCTGTCCGCGTCGGCAAAAGAAGCAATCTCCGCACTGTTATTTGTAAGACTCTAGCTTCCACCATTTTAGAAGGAAACGTACAGTTATGACAGGATCGACAACACATCGGTCTCCTTCTGAGAATCCCTTGACCGATTTTCCGAATTTCGCGACCTTGCCAACAACTTCATGGCCGGGAGTCAACTGTAAAGCAAGCTTAATAGGGAATGACACATGGTGAAGCAATACCGACAGGAAATTTGGAAATGAATTCTCCTAATAAAAGGTTAGCGCTATAACACGGTCAACGACGAGGGCGTACCTTCGTGGATGTGTTGATCTGTACCGCAGACGCCACAAGAGAGCACTGAGACGGCACTGAGACGAGTATACGCGTCCATAAAGTGGCAAACACACCTTGAAGCAACACTTCCTCGTCTCCTATCTGCGGGATCGGCTGCTTGAGGACTTCAAAGTTGCCAGCCTACCAAAGCGCGTCAGATTAGCTAGACGCCCTTGGACGATCGCGACGCACTTGGTGGTAGTATACAGCGTCCATGGTCGAAATCGATGAGGGGATTCCGGGTCAACGAAGGCTGCATAAATATGCCCGGGTCTAGTCCGGGCGCCATGGAAGTTCCGAAAAGCCGTATACTTCTCCGGAGTCCGGTTTGCGTAACCATGAGCGTTGCTGTTAACAACGCCAAGCGCGTTATTCAAACCGCGCGCGCCGTCGGGAGGAGAACGAGCGCGACATCGGGCGCAGGCTGGGCGTGGATGATGGCAGTAGCAGCCTGAGTGATGAACTGGCCTGGAACGCTGACGTAACCTGTCCTCGTTTCTGAAAGCTCACCAGCCGAAATCCTCTAAAAGACCAGTCATTTCTGCCAGGCCCAGCATTAATCCAATTCACTCGGAGGGACCGCGCTGGGACCGCTCACGTTGTATCTTTCGAGATGACCATTGACTCTTAAACATGAATTCTGTGTTCCGTCATTGTGGCCTCAAAAGGCTCAAGCGCCGCCGCCGGTTTTGGTGGGTTGGCTTACCAGGTCCTCATATTCAAGTACGTGTACCGTGTCGTTAATGTTAAGCTTACTATACATCGAATTTTGTGTTCACTCTATCGCATCTTTGGACTGCACTTTCTTGTGATATCAGTCGTCCAACGATTACCCATACGCTGGCGTGCTGGCCGGCCTGCGACAGAACACCTTGTTGTATTGTTAACAACGAATGGCCATGCTTGCTCGTCGGGCTCCCTATGCGAATCAGAGATACACACCGTACCCTATGCCAGCAGCCCGGTAGTCCCCGATTATCTGCTTCTAACTGCTATTTAAACCCTTCATCTATGCTCCCCGCGAATCCAAATACTCCCCAATACCTGCACACATCGATACCCAGATCATTGCTCGCGGTAGCAAGTGTGGCGCATGATTCCAAGTAAGTACTTGATTATGTAAGACTCTAGGAAGCTTCGGCAAACACCGGCACCTCTTTTGGTTTTTACCACCATCATCAAACTACCGCTCGTCCGATGAGCACGCCATGCAACATCTCAACAGCCAGTATGAACAGTAAACGACGCGTATCGTACGTCGCAGACGCCTTTCGACGGGACTCGGAGCGGGCATGGCATTAGTGCGAAGGCACCCGGTTCAAAAGCGCGTATCAGGACCCAACACGTTTCAGACGTTCCAATTCATGCTGAAATTAATGTGGGACGACCGTGGCGATTGTACGACCTTGTACGAATCCAATGTTTCATGCCTATCATCTCGTGAATAGCAAGGTGCCTGCTTATAGAGATCGACTCTTATGTCAAGTGTCCAAAACCCACCACTGTCCTGAGACGCGAGATTCGCATGTGGCGCTCAAATCGTCAACGGCAGTGGTGCCCTGCAACGTGTGACGGGACACACACGTGGTGCAGGACTCGGCGATTGAAGTAACAATCGCTGGGATGCCATTCTTCTTCTTCTTCTCGAACGTCTCCAGGAACAGACTGAGATCTTCTCGTGTGCCGGCGGTGAAAGTGCGTATCTATTTTATTCGACGTCACCATAAGTTGATGGTCGTGCCTTAGACCGCTGCCGTCGCTCGACGCGACTAGAACACAACTTCATTGCTTTGTGAACAACATCGCCACAGTGGTGGTCGCGACAAAATCGAAAAGATAGCGCCTCGTTAAGTCCCAGGATTGGTCGATCAACAGGTACTCACGATTGTGAGGAGCTTCGGTGATATCGCGCTATACTTATTGATTCTTTTAGTGTGCGAATACCCGCGGGCTAAAGCTCCTGTGATAATGACCGTGCAGCTTTACGTTTCGACGAGCCTTTCGCGACCGCTACTCAAGCAACGGACTCCATTATGGCGCGTTGTAACCTGTCAAACATGGCCAACTTGGTCATATTCAGGTCTGGATCTGTCGTGCTATCTCTACGTTCCTAGTTTCATACGGCAATCAACCGGCCCATGAAGTAGATGACCCTTCTTGCGCCTCTCAATAAATAGCCACTAGTCAGTGTTTGAGAGCACGGGCGCTTTCCTTCCTCAATCTCACAGGCATCCTAACATGTTTACCAGTTTGGGACTAGTCTTCCTTTCGTTCCTTCCTCGTTGGTCCCACGCAAAATTGGTGGACGCACCCTCTCGTACCGAGTACGACATCATCATCATCGGAGGTGATTGCGATTCTTGTCATGCTCCTCTCTACATTCAACGGTTCGGCGTTTAGGCGGAACGGCAGGCAGTGTGCTCGCCAGTCGTCTCTCTGAGGATCAGTGTGTCTCCGTATTAGTAGTTGAGGCTGGGATCAAGTACGTAGTCCTCACTTCTCAAGAATTCTCACTCTTACTTATTATTCTCTAGTAATGCGGGCATCTTGAACTCCGAGGTTCCTTTTCTTGGAACGGAGCTGGGTGGCTCCAGTGTGGACTGGAACTTCACCACCATACCTCAAGGTGCCTCGCGCTCCTTTGATTTGTGAACACGTATTAAACGGGCGTAGCCGGATTGAACGGCCGTACTGTGCCAATCGAGCGTGGCTTCGTTTTGGGTGGAAGTAGCACTGTCAGTAAGTCCTTTTCTATACCATTTCGAGTGCGCCTCTTGAACCTAATCCAGATTTAATGACATGGAATCGATGCTCAAATGACTTCTGGGACTCCATGGCTACGGCATCGTCCAATCCAATCTGGAGTTGGGCGGAAATCGAGAGCTATTACCTGCAGGTATGTAATGTTTTTCGACTGTCAGGTTCATCTTCAAAAATACTTGCTTCAGACATCAAGGCTTGTGCCACCTGCAGACGGACATAACACAACAGGCCAGGTTGAGCCTGACGTGCACGGTCATGGGCCTGTACAAGTCAGTCTACCAGGTTTCAAAACCGAACTCGAGGACCGCGTCATTGCCACTGCTAATTTGCTTGGTGGCCGGTTCGCGTACAACGAGGATATCAATGCTGGAAACACACTGGGAATTGGTAGGCCAGGAGACGACCATTCCGCCTTCTCGATATTAATTCGTATTGTACAGGCTACGTCCAAAACTCGATTGGCAACGGGACGCGCAGTTCGGCGGCTACATCATATCTCCAACCCGCTATCGACAGACCGAATTTGGACGTCGTGATTTCCACTCGAGCAACAAGAGTATTTGGAAGCGATGACCCGTTGGTAATTGATTCTGTCGAAATAGCGACTGCTGAAGATGGTGTGTGACATTTCTCGACGGAACAATCTACCGTCTCAAGACTGCTTTAGGACCCCGAACGATCATCTCTGCGAAGAAGGAAATTGTACTCAGTGGAGGCGTATATGGTATGTCTGTCCTTACGTGCCAAAGAGAGCCAGCTTTTGGCTGAGAACTTCATAGGAACTGTCCAAGTACTATCCCTATCTGGCATTGGACCGTCTGAAGTTCTTGAGCCGCTTGGAATCGACGTTCTCGTGGATGCGCCAGCCGTCGGCGCGAACCTAGTCGACCATCCGCTAGTCGGCAGCTACTTTTTCGTCAACTCCAACAACACTTGGGATACAGTGCTTCGCAACCAGACTCTTTTCGATGAGACACTGGACGAGTGGATGGAGGAGAGGCAAGGATTATTTGTGGATACTCCGGCGAATACGATAGGATACTTCAAGCTCCCGGATTTTGAGACGTTCGATCCGTCGACTGGACCCGGATCGGGCAATACCGAGATACTATTTTCTGTACGCCGTGTTCAGCTTGCTGATGTGCATCCTGTTTGACTTGAACATCAGAGTGGATTTGCTCCGTTCGGTCCTACCACCACCCCATCCACAGGCTCATACCTGACAGTGATATCCGCTGTCGTTTCGCCAACCTCTCGTACGTAGCACCTGCGCAGCGTGCAATGTGGAATCATGTCTGACAATCTATCTAGGTGGAAACACTACCATTCCCTCAACAAATCCATGGGATGCACCCATCATCGACCTGCAACTATTCAGCACTCAATACGACATCGACGCGATGGTCCAATCCCTGAAAGACGCTCAAACAATCGTGGCTTCGGAGCCTTGGGCAGATTATGTTCTAGGTCCATTTGGCGATTTGGTGAATGCAACAACGGATGGAGATCTGGCTGAGTATTCGCGTAGAAATGCGGTCACTGTTAATCACTCTCTGGGGACGGCGAGGATTGGAGAGGTGGTTGATTCTGAGTTGAAGGTGATCGGGGTGTCTGGGTTGCGTGTGGTTGATGCGTCGGTTCTTGTGAGTGTCTTGGACAAACTTGAATTACATTGCTGATTCGTTTCCTTAGCATACGGCTCCGGAGTGCCACCCTCAGGGAATCGTGTATACAATTGCGGAACGGGCGGTTGAACTTATCAGGGCTGAGCATTTTCATCGAGTAATTGTACATTATTGAATTTGGGAACGGGACAGAAGCGTGGTTCGTTTTACAAGTCGGCGAGAATGAGATCTGCGGCCTATCAGAATGCTTCAGCTTTAACGCTACCAGGGAGAGTCGACGAATATGGCATACCTTCTCGCCAATTGCGTACGCGTAGGACTGAGTGTTCGAGCATATTTCCTGGAGAATACTGGTCAACACAGGTTCGACCTGGTGTCAATTCGGCAGACGCACCAGCGGAACAATTGAGTTATCGGCGATTCGAAGATTTTCAACACCGTATACTCGCAAGTTCTGGTCCACAACACCGCCGAGTTCCCTTGGAAGCATGGATGATGTTCCCACTGGATGATGTATGGTCGCTAGAACGTCGCCCACGAACTTCCCAAGGTCTTCTTTGTCTTTTTCACTTGGCACAGTAATCTGTTTGACAATGTCTTTGACGGGCGACACTTGCAAGAGTTTTTCAGTAAACTCGAGGAGTCGAACGATGATCTCCCGGTCGGTCGAATTGGAAAGATATCTTGGGTTGAGATCGGGAGGAACGGCGGGTGAAGACGACGTGATGTGGATGCGGCCACGACTGAACGGGTGAGAGAATGCGCAACAGATGGTCGTGTATCGCTTGGCTGGGTCGGGGGTTACACCGGGAACTGTGTAATGGCCGTTGATTGTCATAAGCCTGACAGACTTTGAGCACATCATAAAGATGGTTAGGAGAAAGAGGCGTACTGGCCAAAGGGCTGCGTGTCGTCCTTGGCCCATCGCCGCAGAATCTCGTATTGTTTCTCTATGCCCTTGCGCACCGTGGGATCCAAGGTGGGGAATAAATCCGGTTCAGAGTCGGGCTTCGTTTGGGACCATGTAGAGACGTCGGCAGGGCTGGCGAAGGTGGAGGCGGGAAGGAAGGCGAAGCATGACGACGCCCCGGCGAGTAGTCCGTCACCCTTCTTGCTGTAGAAATGGTAAGCTATCGTAACGGCTTGCGGGACGATCTACGTACTAAAGCTCCTGTTGCTCGCAAGCTTGCGCTGGATCTTTGAAAAGCTCGAAGGATTTGAAGGTTTCTGGGACTTCGACAACCGTCGAAACAAGGCCGTGGTCCTCTACAGCGAAACAGAATTATGATCGACATTGTTTGCGAGTAGCAAGGACGTACGAAGGTTTTCGCCGACTCCTGGAAGGTTGACGATGGACTTTATGCCGAGGGGCTCGAGTATAGATGCGTTTCCGACTCCGGAAAGTTCCAATATCTGTGGCGTATGCAGAGAGCCTGCGATTTTTGTATCAGCTCAGGTCACGCCATATTGACAATTGATACTTACCAGCAGATACAACTACCTCCTTGCTTGCGTTGACCGTAAACGTCTTATCGTTCTGTTGTACTGTGACACCAGTCGCCCGGGTACCTTCGAAATTGATCTGAAAAGTCCGTGTTGAATTGGGTGAACACAGAACACGACACATTTATGTACCTTCAGCACCGAAACCTCCGTTACGACAAGCAGGTTGGGCAAGTCTTTGTTCGGGGCAAAATAACCAGATGCGGCATATGAGCGCTTAAAAGTTGACATGTCGACGGAGGTTGGCGAAAGGAAACCGCCTATGGGACGACCGTCACTCTATGATTGTGTCAGGATACCGTGAAGCAAAATTGTTATGGTACGAAATGAAGCTTACAGCGTCAGGCTTTCTGGGTACGCCTATGGCTTCAAGGCTATCGAGCATAGGTGTTACGATTTCGGTGATGTGACTCGGGAATGACTTCGCAATAGCGCCCTCCGTGCCATGATTATTTGCGTTCGGTATGGCAGAGACACGTTCTCCATCAACCGACGGTGACAGGGCTTGAATACGTTCGCTCTGGCAATGAAAGCATGATCGATGGTGGCTCGAATGCGAATGAAACGGAATGGCACCTTCTTCATGTACGACAACAAATTATCCCAGTTCCATCCTGGATTGCCGAGCTCTTCCAACGCGTCGAATTCTTCTTTTGTAGGGCGTACAAAACACAGGAAGTTCAGCTGCAGGATGATGAGTTTGTTTTCCCTCAGTGCATAACGCCGGTGCAACTTACCAGCGATGAGCCGCCCAAGCCTTTGCCGTGTGACTGAAGGAGACGTCGGTTTCCGGCGTGGGCTTGTGGCACCTGTAAAATATGCTTGATATACATTCGCCGTCGCTGGAATTCTCCAGACATACAGTGTGGTATGCCCAATCATACTTGGGATTTTCCATCGCAAGTGCCATCATGCCTACAGAGTAGTTCAGCATAGGCCGCAGACTTGAGCACGCTCATTACCTGGAATATCGACCAAGGGGTCATTTTCGTGATAAGCGCCAGCCTCGAGCACCGCGACTGTCGTTTGAGGGCTGCCTTTGGCCAATCTGGTCGAGATGTAAACATTTGAACAGCACTTTGTTTGGCGAACACAATACCTTGTTGCAAGTGTTAACCGCTCGTCCCTCCACCGATAATGACGATATCAGCCGAGCGCTCATTCTGCAGAGAGATTCGAGTGTAACGATGGGCATGATGCTGTTATTGGATACCGGTGTTTGGAATTGTCGTTTAAAAGAAGACTTTGCCGGTAACGCCGGATACCCAAGTGGAGGACTTTGATGTCTGGCCCGCTGGGAATTGGCAGGCCACAGCGCTGTCCCACGCCACTTATGGTCCGATAGAATAGTATCCCGTGAAGCGCGCTCACAACCTTAGTTGATGAGGCTGTTGGAGTGAATACATTACTCTTGAATGCGGTGAGATTTAGATGCCGTATAAAAGTAGATCTGTCAAGAAGAACTTCGTCAGATGCTGATGGTGGTATCATCCTCCACTATCGGCGGCATAGGCTGATTTGAATTTACCGGTAATCAAGAATCGTAAGGCCAGAGGATCTACAGACATTGTAAGAGCTCTAGTTGGGCAGTAACAGTCAGATAGAGTGTCATAGAGTGAAAAGGTAAGAGTGTTGATTCAGGCGGGAGAAGCGTGGGACCTTTCGGATCGTGCCGTTTTCTTCCGGACAATCTCCACCACCACCAGCCACCAAATCGCTGTACTGATCGTGGCGAATCTTATTAGAACGGTCTCCATTGGTCGCAACCGAGTTACTTTTGACCATTCCCCAAACGCATGCTGCCCTATCATTCTATTCAGTTGTGCATATATAGCAAAAGGATGTAACGAACTAGCCCGCGTACTACTTTCTCTCCTTCAGACGTCTCGCTGTCCATCCATGTCTTCCAATATTCCTATTCCCAACGACATCGCAGAGCTGTAAGTCTTCACCGCGACCGAAGATAACTTGATTGGCTCACCGCCTATCGATAAGTACCGGACCATTGGTGGGTCTTTCTACCGGCATCGTTATTGCTTCCTGGCATTTACGAGCTGATTACTAGCTTCTAGGCCACCTCTTCAACTGGGGTCTATTTGGGGCTCTGAGTGTCCAGGCCTGTAAGCGACCTTCACTGCCAGCTCTCCGACGGGCTCGTTCAACAGTCTCCTAGATATTTATTATCTTGCTTTTCCACATGATCGATTTTGGCCAACAAAGGCCTGAGCATCTTCATTTACATCTTCGAGGTGGCGCAGACCTGCGTGAATACTCGAGATGCGTTTAGAAACTTTGGACCTGGGTCAGTGGTATTATTATTTTCTGGCATTGTTCTGACATACGTACAGTTGGGGGGACATGCGCGATCTTGACTTTCTGGGTACATATTGGCTGGGAGCGCCTGTCATGACCGCCATCAGTAAGCCTACCCGTCTTTTCTTCCTATGAATTAGCTACTGAGTTAAACATAGTCAGCTGTATCGTTCAGTTCTTCTACGCCTGGAGAATATGGGTCCTCACAAAGAAGTATTGGATTCCTGGTATCATTATGCTTGTAAGTGGCAAGTACCATTTCCGTTATCATTCGCTGGACGGCGTGCAGCTCTCTCTTGTTCAGTCAGTTGCCGGCGTGTACGCTGGTGATTGGGCGAAGCGCATCAATCACTTCTCTGAAATCCAATCTGAAACGTATGTGGTGACTTCGGTGCGACCATCCCTTGTATTTCCTTCGAAGCCAGATTGAGCGAATTCTATAGATATGGCTTGCGGGGACGGCGTTATGCGACACCCTAATTGCTGTGTCGATGTCCTGGACACTCCTGCGTGCTCGAACGGGCGTGCGCACCACCGACGCCCTTGTTGTTGGAATTGTGCAACTCAGTGTTGAAACGGGCACCCTCTGCGCCGCGTTTGCATTGCTCGATCTAATTTTCTATTTGATATTCAAGCACAACAACTTCCATATGATACCAAGTATCGCCCTCACGAAGATGTATTCGAATAGTTACTTTGCGGTATGCCTATGTTCCTTTTTATTCGTCGTCGTGGTCAATTGATTTGAATTGTAGGTCCTGAATTCGAGAGTACGGATAACTGGCGGACGAATGTCCGAAGTGGTATCCACGGACCCAACACTCTCAGTCTGTGTCGCGATGCCTGGACAATCGAACACGCTTGTCCGATTCAGAGGTACGGCCACTAGTTATGCTACGACTACAGACGTCGAGCTTGCACATACCTCGACGGATGCGCAAACGGAATCCGGGATGCCAAGGGTGTCTGCGGATGATTTCAGTACGTGTGCGATTACCGAAAGACTGTTTGTAATCTGACAAGACACTTTAGAGCCCCGAAGTATCCAAATTGAGTCGAACAATTCGTCTCCCGTATGATGTACCAAGCCCTTGTCCGCCTAAGATCGTCGTAACCAAATAGAATAACGCTCCTTTAATTAAATGTGACTTCTTACTGCAGCGCAAAACTATGCACGGTATCTGCAAGGCCAGTGGTCGGCAACTCGGCACACAACTTACGATGTGACCAGGCTGTGACAGCCACTTTCACCCCAACCACCAGCATCATCTTACTCCCATTGGCTCACTTACACATTCCCCGGTGGTCCCAGCATGATAGTGGTACACGTGTGCATAAGCTTCTCCCGGAAACACGTTCGATTCGGACCTCAGGAATCAAAGTTCTATATATATCAGATCCATACGCTTCCGCTCTGAGCGCTGAATGACCTCTGGATCCTCGATTGGGATGTTTATTCACCAGACCTCCGTGGTGAAGCCATTGTCATTCCCGCCGTCCAGAGGGATGAACAGTGTATACAGGGTATGATTGGTGACGGTGTTCGGGCGGGTCGGGTAGACCGCCCAGAACGGTCAGGCCTTGCGCTGACGCCGAGCACTGAGCTGGGCCACGATAAACCTTCTATTCTTACTCAGATCTTCCATGTTTTTAAAGAAGAGCGGCTGAGAGGCCGACTCGGTTGCTGTCCTCAACTGTCCTCCGACGAGAGCCTACCAAGAGATATGGCCCAACCGTTCCGTCGCATTCCTCCTCCTCCTCAGACACAAGGTCGCGTTACAAAAACATTTGCTATCCCAACCTTGGATGGTTCACTGACTCTACAAGACATCTACTCCTGGCATCTCCATCATTCACCGCAGCATCGGATTTTTGTATTCGCCAGAGCTGATGGCTCCGTCAGGACCATACGTTGGGCAGAAGCCGTGGCGGCCATATACCGTGCTGCCCGTCTCTTCAACACGGTCATTACACCTGGCCAGCGACCTCCAGTCGTCGCGATTGTGGCCAATGGCAGTTCAGGTACATACTCTTATGAATGTTCATTCCTTTCGGCTTGGACTGACGTTTATTCAGATAGCATTTCTTATTTTGTGACCATGATGGGTCTGATGTGCGCCAACATTGTTTTTTTCCCCATTTCGACGCGAAATTCTGCACTTGCGATCGCTCATCTCGTCAACGAAGTCGGCGTCAGTCACGTATTCGTCGGGCATGATCCAGCATTACATGACCTGATGCAACAAGCTACAGAGCTCTTGCGGACTAAGTATATCAGTACGAACCCGCCTACAGCGCTTGCAATGCCTACGTTCGAAGAGCTGTTCAAGGACGACTGGCAGACCTGTCTAGATCGAGAGGGGGAACTACCCCGCGCGCCAATGAATCCTGATGCTACCGCTCTGTATCTACATTCATCTGGTAGGCATCCGTTCCTAGCCTTACATTTTACTCAACCTGAAGCGTGAATTACCACAGGCTCAACGGCATTCCCCAAACCAATTCCTTGGACTCAACGGCGCCTCATAGAGCTCTGCATGATTCCGTGGTATAGCGGACAAGACATGTGCGACATGGTTCTCTCCCTCCATGTGATGCCCATGTACCACGGTATGGGCATCCTACAGTTATCGTGGACGGCAAGTCGTTCTGTTTGGACTCTTTGTGTTACTGATTTCTGTGAAGGCATGCGCGGGACTTGTACTTGGCGTCTTTGAACCGAGATCCCCAGCTATATTTCCCACACCGGAAAATCTCTTCGAGGCCGCGAAGCTGACCGAAACAGACGTTGTCTTCTGCGTGCCTTCATTTATTGAAGTATGATTTCGGCGGGTTGCCTTTCTGGTCCTTATTAAGATTTCACATAGGCATGGTCGAGACGCAAAGAATGTGTCGACTGGCTATCAACGCGTGTTGGAGGAGCAGTACGTTGTGATGTGAATTCATTTAAATGCGTTGATATATGATGTTCCTCAGATGTACGGCGGTGGCCCATTGAATAAGGAGGTCGGAGATTACCTGACTTCGAAAGGAGTACGAATTTGCACTCTTTATGGGTCGTGAGTAGCCCCAGGGCCTGTGGCACTCAATGTTAACTCACAGTTTGTATACAGGTCAGAAGGCGGTATCATGAACCCAATGCTTCCAGATCCTAGTCAGTATCATGAACCATGCCAAGAACGAAACCTGATGCGCCACAGAACAAGTCGGATGTGATTGGGAATATTTCAAGTTCATCGGTTGCATATCGCCACGCATGGAGCCTTACGGAAATGGCCTATTCGAACTTGTCATGCTGGTAAGCTCCACACCAAATTTATTCCAGCTCTTCTCCGACGCTTTTGGACCAAGGAAAATGACTCGTGCTGTCCAAGTGTCATTAACACGCAGATCAGCGGTACTCGTGCGTTCCGGACATCTGACCTCTTCATGCAACATCCGACCAAGCCGGATTTCTGGAAAGTCTTTGGTCGGTCGGATGATCAGATTGTCCATTCCACTGGGGAAAAGGCATGTTCTAATTAACCTCGTATATCGGTGGCGCTAACGTCGCGAAGACAAACCCAGGTCCATTGGGTAAGAAGTTCCCGATACATTTACCAAGGATCTCGGTTTGACGAAATATGCGAATAGAAAATATTCTCAATCAGGACGCGCATGTGTCGGCGTCCGTGATGTTTGGCCACGGAAAATTTCAAGCGGGCGTTGTGATTGAGCCGAAGGAGCCATACAGATTTGATCCATCCAACCAAGGTGAGCTGGAGCGTTTTCGGAATCTCGTCTGGTATGTGGAGCCTTTTTTTCAGTAAGACGTGATTTTCATATTGTCAGGCCAACTGTTGAACGGATGAATGAATTCGCTCCTCAGCATTCCCGTATATTCAAAGAGGTATGTCGTCGTTCCATTGATCTGACCATCGTGATTGATTATCGCTATCGGCAAGATGATTCTTGTGGCGCACCCTAACAAACCGTTTATGTATACTGCAAAGAATACGACACGGTATGGCGGTTGTTTCCAGACGAAACCCTCTAATCGGTTTGTAGGAGGAAGCCCATTATCAAAGAATACGAACAGGAGATAGAGGACCTATACAACGTAGTCGAGGAAAGCACACAACCTGGACTCCTCCCTCCAACCCAATGGGATCTTGATGCTACCAAGGATTTCGTGCGGGCCGTTATCCACAAGGTTCTATCGCATCCCATAGACGACTCTGACGACCTCTTCCAACATGGCTGTGATAGTCTTTCCGCAACATGGATCCGCAACTCTCTGCTTCGCGCTCTCAGGGATACAATCGAGTTTGACGGACGCCGGACAACGGCCAACTTTGTATATACGCATCCCACGATCAGCGGTCTATCGGAGTTCGTATACGCTCTTGCACAGGGTGCCCAGAGCAGTGACGAGCCCGGAACGTCCGAGGAGGATATGCAGCGTATGTTGGACAAGTATAAAAAGCTGCTAAGTGTGGACCCAATTACCGTGGAGCCGAAGAGGACACTGCATAAAAGGGTTTTGGTCACCGGTACGACTGGGTCTCTGGGATGTCATCTTTTGGCTACTTTGCTTGCGGACCCGCATGTTGAGGCGGTGGTTGCTGTGAATCGACCAGGTGCTGTTACGGTGGAAATGAGACAGAGGGATGCCTTTCTTAATCATGGTCTTGACGCTGGGCTTCTCGAGTCGCCGAAGCTGTCGCTCTTTGAGATAGATCTGTCTCTTGGAGTGCCGCTCCCAGACGAGGTATGCATCTTTCTCAGTACGGTGGAGTGATACTGATACTGCTGTTGTTTTAGGTCGTCAAGTCTTTGACCCACATAGTTCACAATGGTGAGTACTTGGAGGGTTCGTGTCGTGTCACCTCATGAGTACATCGCAGCATGGAGGGTCGACTTCAATTTGGCGCTGGTGTCGTTCGAACCGAACATACGTGAGGCAACGTATCTTCTCAACCTCTCACGGGAGAACCGGATTCGCTTCGTTTTCACGAGCTCCGTTGGGTATTTGCCAGTAGGTTATTTTCACGTTACGAAAACGACCTTTTTTATATAAAAGCTATCAAGATGCCCAACCTAACGACAAATTACTCGAATGCTCAGTTGACGCATGTACCGCATCGGCGACAGGATACAGCGCGTCGAAATGGGTCGTCGAAGAACTCATCCGAGCTCTCCCCGATCTGGACGGCATCGTTCTCCGTATCGGGCAATTGACTGGCGGCAGCACTGGAGCATGGCATACCCGAGAATGGTTTCCGACCTTGGTGCAGAGCTCGAAAGAGCTAGGATGTCTGCCGACTTCAAATAAAGTGAGGTATTCTCCAGTCCGTGGTGATCTTCATCTACTTACCTTTTCGTGTAGGATGTATCTTGGATTGCCGTTAGCGATGCCGCCACTATTATTGCTGACAACCTCGATGTTCCGGCAGCGACTTACCATGTCGTGCATCCTCGCCCTATTCCATGGAGCAATCTATCCAAAGCTGTTTCCGAGGAGCTTGGAGTCATGCTCGTGTCGTACGCGGAATGGTTGGATTTAATGTTACGTTCTCGAGAGGAGACAGTGGCTGGTCGGAAGTTGCTGCCGTTCTTTGAAGGAAGTGCGCAAGCTCTTCATTATGATAACCGAGACGCCTTTGGTATGCCGCATATCGCTCTATCATCCGCCTTGAAAGTCAGGGATATATCGTTGCTGAACGAAGCCGATGTACGACGGTGGATAGCATATTGGCGTCGAGTGGGGAATTTGTGAAAAGTGGTAGCGTCGAGCTGGATTTGGATAGGACATTGTGTGAAGTTACAGAGCGCCTCATATTGTTTCATATTAAACTTGTACGATGTAGTACAAGTATTGGGAAGGAAGACAATTTTGAGGTAAAAGTGAGGAGAATTGTTGAAAGCTGTGCTCTGACGTTGTTCTTGTTTGAATAACAAATCAGCAGCTCCCTTCCTCACACTTCCAACAAATTTCCATTGGTAAATCTGGTGCCTACGCTTTTCCGAGCACCTCAATGGCAGTCCTATGGAAGATCTGGATCGGCGCCATGATCGCCTTCCTCGTTTCGTCGCGTTCGGCTTCAACGCGACAGCTTCTGCAATGCCTCCTTCCACGTCTCCAGCTAAGATCCTCCCTCCTGGACACCAGCGACGATCTCCCTGTTAGGATGCCATTCAACGCACGGCCGCAACCTGGAATCATCCTCTTGCCACCATGAGACGGGGCTTTTTGAACTCCAACAAAAGCAAGGCTCAAGTTCCTGACAGCACCCAAGTTAAGAACAACGGTTCTGTTATTGGTATGTTTCCGATTACTTTTGCATAGTCGGTCGTTCAGGACCTCATTTTCTGCAGAATGTTCACTCTCGAATGGTACTTACACAAAAGAACGTCGCATCATGACCACTCTTCCTCCAAAGGCGCTCGCTAATCCCCATGATGGATGGGCGGAATGCTTCATACCGCCGTCTATGGAAAAAGCCATTCTCGCTCTTCCTGGATTTCCCGCTGCACTCCAGCGTCCTCTTCAGCGCACATATTCCCTCGTCGACGTTCTGGGAAAAGGTCGAGGCATGATCGCCGCCTGCGAGATTCAGGCCGGAGATCTCATCATCGAGGAGCGTCCTTTGGTCGTCGGACCGACGGATTGGACCGTCCGAACTTCGGTGCTGCCATCGCTCTTACAGGTAGAGAGAATGCAGGCTGCTCAGGAGGAGCAGATGGTGCACGCTGCGCTTCAGAGGATGACATCTGAATACCGGAAGGCCTTTGAGGATTTGCTCAATAGCCGTGAGGATGGAATTAGTGGCCCTCTACGTGGACGTTGTAAAACGAATGGTTTTGCATTGGGAAATATCATACACGGTTAGTTGGTAGCCTATATGGTTTGAAATTCTTTTGACGCGCTCGTAGATGATGACGACGATAAACCATTTTATGGCGTGTTCAAAACTTTGTCGCGCGTCAACCACAGGTTAGCAGTACTCTTACAAAATCTAGAACTTGGGCTGAAATTACAGTCGCAGCTGCTCGCCGAATGCTCATTATCAGTGGTGTACAGCGTCCTTTTCCATGCAGCTGCGCGCCACGCGTCGCATCGCACCCGGAGAGCCAATATTGCTTTCCTATCTATCCGACTTGCTTGACTCCTCTACGAAGCGAAGGGAGACTCTCCTCCGCGACTACGGTTTCGAGTGCGACTGTCCCTCTTGCCATGATCACATCCAGTCCGATATCCGGCGTGCCAGGCTTCTTACCCTCAGCGACAATCCCGTTCCATACCGAGACCTCATGTGGAGGAAGAGCCCCTTGATATGGATCCAGGCGCCGCTGGAAGTAGTGAACCTTGTCGCTTTGGAGAACGTCCAGGCCTGTCGTGAGTTTCTGAAAGCGCTCTATGAAGTGATGAATGCGTATGCGGTGCTGGGCGATTTGTGTGCGGTGTCGAGGTATGCATCGCGGCTCGTTTCGATGGCGAAGGTGTTTGAGCTTTCAAGTGAAGAGAGGAATGCGCTGTTGAGTTATACTGATGCAGGCGAGGTGAAGAAATCACTTCATTTTGGGTTCGGGCAGGGTTGGCGGAAGAAACTGAACGATATTCCTATGATGTCGCTTGACTGAAGATGACTTTTGTCCTCATCTTGCTAGTGCAGTGGCGGGTCGCAACCGCCCCCGTCTCTGTCTCCGCTTCGCTCTGCCAGTACATTTGGACGGGTTTGGCCAGGTCTTCCCTAGCATAGTCTTTCAATCTATCCTTGTTTTCACGCCACGACGCTCTGCCAGTCCTTCTTGGGCGCTCCAGGCTGGTACCTCAAAGGCTTTCATCGCGATGGACACATCAATGTACTTGGTTGCAATTCTCGCAGAAGGTGAGCAAGAACTGTTACTGTAAATTGGAAAACAAGCTATTGCTTTGCACTGTAAGGACTAAGATGGTGCTTGTGGCTTATGATTACCCTAATTGTAAAGCCTGGTCATTTGTTGTGACACTGACAGGTAAGTAAGTACAGTAAGCCTAGCCTGCCCTGATCCCTGATATTTGCCCAGTTGCTATTCCTACACCATATTACGTATTGTATCTAATTCTTGGATAAACCGTGGATCATCAAACCGAATCCAGTCAGTTCCAATACCCGGAATGAGGGTGTTATTATGGCTCCCACTTGTTCTGACCCGTAACGCCACCTCGTTTCCAATCATTGCTACCCCAAGAAGTCGGTCATCGAACCGATCTTCGACACGGGTCATATATTTTTCAAGTTGCCTCGTAACAATCTCCCGGATTCGATCACCAGCAGCGTCGGGGTTCCGGGGGGCTTGTTTCATAGCTCGATCGAGTTGCACGAATGATCCGACTTCGACTACGATGCGCACAACGTCTGGGTTGGGGTTGTCGTCGTTATCTGCTCCCCAGTACCGTTCAACAGTGAAATCGGGGTACAATGTTCCCTTAGGCTCGTTGAGTACTGTAGCACCTATGGATACAGTAAGTGGACTTTTGAGAAGTAGTAGCACGAGCACGCCACCGCTTGAGTCAATAGACAGATTTGCTAGTACATTCTCCAAGTCGTCATCATCCTCGTCGTCATCCTCCTCCTCCTCGCCGTCATCCTCCTCCTCCTCGCCGTCATCCTCGTCAGGCACTATAATAACAGAGAATATCACAGTCTGAACTTATTTTGAAAATCTGAGTGCGTACCGTCAATCTCCTCAATCTCCTCTCGGAGTAGTTTCTGGGGCTTGACCAGGAAACGGTCGCTTTGGAACTTGTGGCCTTGGAGGTAGGCAGTCAAGGGTCCGTACGCCTGGAATTGACGTCGCGGGGGACTAGTTATCCATGCGTCGAAACGCTCCTGGAGAGCCGGTGGCAAGTTCTCCGCGGGGTCAAATATTGGCGGCATGCTTGTCACTGTCAAGGAGAAAGAGTCAAGACTCAAGAGCCTGGCCCTGAGCAGTGTGCACTGTGCATGCCACTGCACACGAGTACACGAGAAGCCGGTCCGTACAGCCGGCGACGACGGCCCGCACCTCATGTGACCTCACACCCATGCGACTCCGATTAGCCACATTGCGTTCTGCATTCTATAGGTTGGCGGAAAAAAGCCTATGTTTTTTACAGAATGCATTTTTTACTGTGAAAATGATGTCATTATGCATGTAAATTACAAGGCACGCCAAGGGCGGATAGTGGGTTTTGTAAATTACTATCAGTCACGTGCGGCGCGCGCGCGCGAAAAATTTCCATCCTGGGTTACCAAGCCACGTCGAGCGTCCGCCGTCCACCAACCGCCCCACCGTCGTGCCTCGATTACTCCGTCAACGGCTACTCTGCCCATACTGTGAGTGGGTTCTTATCTTCGTGACTTAATTCCAGTCTCACACTGACAGGTACAAAGAACAGGCATGGATTTTAATATACAGGACCTGACCCTAGATGCGTTAGGTGCACTCAGTAGAGTTGCCCCCCTTCCTCCCACCGGAATTGCTGGAGTTCTGCTGCCATGCAGTCCTCTGATCCGAGACGTCTGCACCTTCGAATTTGGAACGATGTCCACCAATGATTCCATCACTGTCGAGTTCGACGCGAATGGCACTGGTACAACCCCCGAAATGCTCCCCTTGATCCCCATGGCATCCCTTCCCTCGTTGAATCAGCTCAATGATCTACTCCAACGCGCTCTAGCAGTACACAGCGAGGCCCAGCACAGTAATATCACTTTTACCTATGTTGCTGGTGGTGACATGCCCATCAAGCTACCGACTTGGACTCTTGTGTACTGGGCCCTCAAATATCAGCTGGTTTGTTCCCAGACTGTATGGTGTGAAGCACTTGCCTCCCTTCGTGTTTTCCATCCCGACTTGTCATCAAATCTCTCCGCCACCATCGTGAACCTGCAATGGAACCATCCGTTACCGAACGAGTTTACGCATGCCGGGACCGAAACCGTACAATGTCTCTCGCGGTACTGTCACGCGAACGACTGGTTGTACGGGCACCATATGGACCAGATGATCTCTCTCATTCGGGAAGATCTTGTCGGGCGAGGGATCACTGATGTCGAGGTGTCGCTGACTGAGTTTTTCGAGTCGCTGGTGGCGCAGTTCCGACGCGACAAGAAGAAGGAAGGGGTTCCGACGAAGCGCAGTCCATGTCAGACGTACGGCGAAAATCTGTCCATTGGGGCGACGTCTAAACATATTATTCTGGTTAACATCAAACTCAACCCGGATGGATCTGTTGTCATACCTGAGACTAAGAATGGGATTTTCGGGAACCACTGGATGACCGTTGTCGTCGACGGCTATAAAGAGCGGATTGGCTTCTCGGATCCTCTGGGTTATGGAATCGCGCCTGAGGTGGAGGCGTGTTTCCAGTGGTGGCTCGCTCATTTCTTCTCCAAGCCGTTCACAGTGGAGGTGATTGGCGGAAGTAAGCAGGAGGATGCCTCGTCGTGCGGTCTGCATAGCATCAGTACCGCGCATCATCACGCAAATCCTGACATACCGCTCCTCATGGCAGACAGAACGAGCCGGTACCGCGTCGAATGGCTTGGGTTAATTCTGAATAAATTAATTCGGCAACCACAGGTGTGTCGATAAGCTGGAAGATGTCTCGAAGCTAACAATATCACAGTCAGTGGACATAAACATTGATCCGAAGCTTTCAAACACGTACAACAAGAGGACGTCCATTTCTGTGAAGCCGTCTGCTCCCAAGACCGTTGAACCATCTTCTTCGAAACCATCCGGATCGAAGCCAGCCACGAAACCATCCGGATCGAAGCCAGCCACGAAACCACTGGCCTCAAGATCCGCAACTGAAACACCAACAGCGTATGAACGTATGATGGATAAGATACTGCTTCCAAAAGGGTTCATCGAGACGAGAGGCACTGGCGCTGGAAATGGTGGGAACGCAGACACGAAGGGGAAGAAACAGAAGGGCAAGCGACTAGCTGTGGATTTCGATAACGAGGCAGATGATCCCTTTGATTTCATCGACACTGTTCGACCGAAGCTGCCGGGTGGACGCGACTTAGATCCAGTGATGGAACGGTTCACGACGTGGTCCCACAAGCGTTGTGAGCCGGACAAGGAGGGGTGGAGGTGCATCGGCGAAGGCTGTCGTGAATTCCATAAGATCAGGACGAGGCCACGAGTCCTCAAGCACGCTACAGAATGCTTAAAACTAGGTGATGATTTACAGCTTGCCGCGCACCTCGAATACGTTGAAATTGCGCCGTCTAGTACCATCGCCCGACTCCAGACTCGTCAGCTGCAGCTGCAAGCGCAGGTGGAGGCTGCTAAAATGACAACACCACTACTCCGGGAGCCGCCCCAGAAGCGCGTAAAACTTGATTGCTTGCCATCATCGACGATGAACCAGGAAGTAACGAATTCTACCCCGCCAATCGTCCCGGTGACCAGTTTAACACGATGGATGGATGCGTCGACAAAGAATAAAAAGGAGCTTCGCCACGCTGAGCTCGACCAGCTGATGGTGGTTTTGAGGACATCCGGCGGGCTACCGGGAAAGTTCTTCTCGAAATGGGAGTTCCGCGATGCGATCTACAAGTTGGACCCGAAGTATCCGTTGCCAACACGGGACAAGATGGACTATATTCTAATACCTGGCGAACGAGAGATTGTCGTTAAGCAGCAGGATACGTATCTAAAGGAGCAGTGGAATCTTACCGGGTCACACGATGGCGGAACAAGTCGGTGCAAGCAAGCATTTTGGTTGCAGCATATCTCGGATGCGGATCGCAACGTATTTCTTGTACAGGCTGTCGACGCAACTGGCGAGTCGCATACCGCCGTTTGGATTGCCGACTTTGTAGACCGAGTGAGTGTTTTTTGAATGTGATGGGAAAAGGAAAGATCGAAGATGCTGACAAATCCATCAGACAATCATGAAGATTGGCCCCGAACACTTCGCTGGTCTCGTCTGCGACAGCACGGGCAATACATTGGGTTCACGAACAGTCATGTCTCGCCGCCATCGCATTATCTTGATTTTCCCCGACGCTTGCCATCACCTCAGCAGCCAAATCAAGGATATTGTCAAATTGCCTTACTTCGCTGGTGTAATCATTATCGTTCGCGCGACGTTGACCTTCTTTCACAAATCGCATGCTGGTATTCACGCTTTCGCACAAGCACGGAAGGATCTCAAGATTTCCCGCGCTCTGGATGCCATTGGAAAGACACGCTTCGCCAGCATCATTTATTCGGCACGATCCATCCAACGCAATCTGCTTGCATTCCAAAGGATATTCCGACGTACCAATCTCAACTTTGTAAGTACTACTTGACGCGACTGCTCAGTTTGATGCTAATTAAACTATTCCAGGACTATCAAGAAGAATTTGAACCGATGCTTCGCGACGACGAAACAGGCGCGCCAAACTTGGCAGCCATCGAGTTTCAGTCCAAGCTTGGGCAACTAATCAGTATTGGATTGCCTGCTGCGCGCGTTATTGCCTGTCTGGAGTCGAATTATGCTACTCCGGGTGATTTCTACTTGCTGTGGCATGCTATGATTGGTGGAACACTTGATGTCGTTCAATCGACGTCCCAGAATAGTCGATTTCCCGTAGAGGTTCAAGAGAAAGTCCGAGCAATCATTCATTATCGACATGCACAAGTCTTTTCCGAAAGCGGAAACCTTTACACGCCTGCCTATCTTGCAGCTGCATACTTGAATCCTGGTCAGTACCATCTTGGAGCACTCATTGTCGAATTCTGACAGTATCGGACAGCAAACATCCACTCCGGTGGAGGTATATTCGAGATTGACGATGTGCCCATCTCCGAGGCCGACGCAGACCTCTACCGCGGTATCAAATGTCGCACACTCTATAGGCAGATGTTCCAGTATCTCGGTCAATTGATCCAAGATGAGGTTGAAACAGGCGGCAAGCCCGAGTTCTTGACTTGGAAAGATAGGGCTACAGCATGTGTCCAGACCTTCAAGACGGAGATGGCGCTCTACGCTCGAGGACGATATCCATACGAGCACTCTATTGATGAGTCTTCATGCTTCGGGGTCATTGATTGGTGGCGACGCATTGCCGGGACTGATGGAGCACTTTTACTGCCGGTAAGATTTCATTCTCATCTTTTGTTGTTCCTGTACTGAGAATGTTTATTCCAGTACATCGCCATCAAGCTATACTCTATACGGGTCAATTCCATGCCCGAGGAACGCACTGTCTCCAAATTCACATCCATGTCGGCTGGGGATCGCCACGGTTTGCATTTATCAACAATGGCTCGGGAGGTCCAAGTTGCACAGTTTTACAAGAATGATCATGAGGTGTGTCGCTTTCCTTCTCGTCTGAAATTTACCGGCTTACTCAAGCGTATACTAGATCCGACAGAAAACCTTCCACCCCGAGATCAGGAAGGCACCAGTTCGCTACACCTCCATCCAAGCACAGTTTGAGAAGGTGCCGACACACTCAGGTGATTCTGAACTCGCGATCGAGCCACCACCTCACGACGAGGAGGACGATAAATGGTTAGATGCTGAACTTGAACCCGAGGTGATACCGAGTCTGCCTAGTGGAGAGTTTAAGTTGGACACACATGCAATTCTCTCCCATTCACGAATAGTGGCAGTCCTTGCAAAGGCAATGGGAACGAAGACGGAATCCACCAGCAAAGAGGTAGTAGCGGAGGCTACAGCAGTGGTGGCAGATGCAAATGCACCACCAGATAATGTGTTCAACTTCGCATTCTCATAGACAGTGTAAAACAATAAAATTATAATTACTTGTCTATTCTTGAGTCTCTCAACTGCGCGGCGCAGAGCGCCGCGACCGATTTTTTTTAGGCGCGCCGAAGAAGTGACGTAGGTGTCACGTGACCCTTGTAAATTACCATGTAAATTACACAGCCTTCGAGCCATCCTTGGTAACTTACAGGTGAAAAAGTTCCCAAGAACTTTTTTCCGCCAACCTAGCATTCTACCTCCACCATGTCATCACGTCGCCGCGCTCGCAAGCCAGAATTTGCTATATTCTCAGGATATGAGATGTCGCGCGAGGGATTCATGGACATGGTCTCCCAAATGCCGGTACTTCGCTCACGACTGGGAGAGTCCTATGACCTTGGCAAGTGTGTCTGCGTATACGATGGCTTGTGCGAAAAGTCCAGAGTTCCTAACGTTATGGGTGTGTTCCTTTTTGTCCGTCGCTAAATATCTTCTCATCATGCTTTACATTGTCCAGCTTTATACGAAACAGATGCCCGCAGAGGCGAGGAGAAGTACGCCGCAGTCTCCTCGTTCTTCTTTCCAACCCGTTATATCGACTACACGGGCAAATCCCAGCTTCAAGATGCCGATAACGCACCATTCGCACAAGAGACGGAGAAAGACCGGGCCCGTTTGGCACATATCGCTCGTTGCATTCAGGATGACGGCGGTGGCTCGCCGTTAGATACTACGAGATTCACATTTCGCTGGGTCAAGGACTACCATCCGTGTTTTTCAGTTGTGGTGTGCCTTCTCTTTGTGCTTCGTTTGTAGTCCCTAACCATGTTCAATAGACTGGTACTTGGTCCCGATAAAGCAACACCGTGTGTAGACTAGTAAGATCCCGTCTGGATCCCGTTCTGTGAACCGTTGTCCTTTTGAATGCAGTATATTCGTTTTATTCGATGTCGCCTCCGTTGTTTTCCTATTAGTATCGGTCCAGACCTAATACATGCACGTACCTCCAGCGACCAGGCTGTGCGACAACGTTGGTCTAGGAGAAGAAAGTAAGCCTGCTGCTTACGAGGCAGGCCCGGTCTCTGAGCCTCGCGGCAAGACGTCCTTTGCCCAGGAGATCAATGGCGCGCACCAGTGGGATCACATCAAGAAGGAATAACCATTATTTCTCAAACAGATATGCAATGCTTCTGCGATGCTTTCAGGAAAATTCAGGTTGAAGCCACTGGTGCCGAGTCCGTTGTCAACGACGCGATTATCGCCGGGGAGCGGCCAACTCGTCGTCAAGGTTCGTTCTCTCTTCCTCGCTTTCTCATCACCAACGTTCATGATCAGCTCCTTGACAGATAAAAGCATTCGGTCTTGGAACGGGAAGGCCAGTATCCCCTCCCGCCCATCCCGGCATTCCGGGTGTCGAGTTCTCTGGACATGTCGTCGAGAAAGGACCGAACACTCTTATGCGTGGAATATCGGTGATGAGGTGATGGGGCTGGCTGTGTGGGTAGGTTCTCTTCTTATCGAGCCTTATACTGCACGGGTACTGACGGGGTTCGCCAGGGCGCTTACGCTGAGTATATAGCTGTGGAACAAACACAATTGATGCGCAAACCGGCGCATCTCGACTGGGTTGAGGCTGCAAGATTTCTGGAGGTCTTCTTGACGGGCCCTGAGTTGTGTCTTCAAGTTGGCTATATCCGGAGTGGTTGTGTATGGCGAGCTGAAGGAGGGCGAAGCGTTCTGATTCATGCTGCAGCAACCGGTGTTGGATGGCTGCTATCCAAATGGCACGCGTCCGTGGAGCGTGAGCATTCTTCCATCCGTCAATCTCCGACGCATTCGATCTAACTTGCATTTTCAGCAAAAACGTCCGTCAACGAAGAAGACACTCGACTTCCTCCTCAATATGCCAACAGCACGACGCACGGAAGACTTTACTGCCGAAGTCAATAAATTACGGAGGGTAAGGGCGTTGTCGTGATTTGGATTCGTCGGAGCAGAATATCTCTTCGCTTGAGGTGGATGACCGGATGACGAGATTTGCTTTCCTGAGTGGTGCGTATTCAGAAAGGAACACTACTATAATACCCACTGGGTATTTCTAGGTCACATCCTTCCTGGCAACGTTGATCTAAGAGTCCGTTACTTTTCAAGCGCCTTCGCATTCAAGGCTCGACGCTGCGTACACCGAGTACTGAGTACTGAGTATCAGGCTGATCTCATAACGAGATTCGTCTGCGCTGTTCTCTCCACTCTACTTTCGCTGACCTGTCTGGGCTTTAGATTCAAGAATGACTTTGTCGAGCAGATAACGGTGCAGGACCGATCAGGACGTTCATCTACAAGGTGTACAACTGGCGCGATATAAAGGAGGCACATAATGAGATTGAGGCGAACAAGAACGTGTACGTCGTTTGGACTCTGCATGTTATTATGGACGCTGATAGGGTCTGATTTCTGATAGAGGCAAGATCGTTTCGGAGATCTTTACGATTGACGCCTGGAGGACATTGTAATTGTTATACCCTTCAATTTATTTGCTCGGGACCATATCATGTACAGGACTCGGATGTATTGATTTCTCCTTGAACATGTTGAAGCGGGAGCCCTAGAGTTCTCGATTGATCATCTACGAAATGACGTGTTCCTAGAGTCCTGGAGAACGCTCGACGAAGTGGATCCGCTTTGTGATTGAAAGTTCAACGCGAGAGGCCTTAAACTGTGTGTGCACGAATATGACCGCATAGCCGGTTTTCAGGAAGCACTCTGCAGACGTTACACCACGGGTTCCTATTCAAAATCAGTAGAAGTTATCGAGGAAACGGATACCCCGAGCCAACCAGGAATGCGAGCGACAAACAAGACGGAAGGAATGTCTTATCAACCGTAAAATGGGGCTCGAGAGAAAACAGCGCCACACCGAAAACGGAGACCATCACAAGTCACGGAAATTCCTCCTCCGCTCCTTTTCATTTGTGCTTTCTAGCTAGCCAGCGGATCTCAAAGACACGACCGAGCCTCTTTCTTTGCGCTAACTAGCGAATCTCAATGGTTACCGCAGTGCAGCACCACAAATTTTATGGGACTAGAGGAGACGAGTCCGCCTGTTCGAGTTCAGTATACACCAGGACAAGCAGTGACTGTAATAGCATCAGGTTCAATGCTCGCACTTTCACATTTTACGCAACGCTTGGAAGATAGTATAAGATAAGAGAAGATTTTCCGAGCAATACAGATAAGAGAAAAACAACAGAGCAATGGCAGCGGATATCAAGTAGCGAAATGCATAGTAGGTAGTACGACAAATAAGATGCCTCAAGATAGCAAAAGCAACGTTCAGCAATGGAGGAAAGCAAGAATAACGGTAAAGCAAGTAAATAATGGTAAAAGCAATTATAATGAGAAGTCTCAAGCCTGAGAATTATCTAAAATTTCTGAGGTGCCGAATAGCGCAGCGCATCTTCAGCCGCATGGCGCGCGCTTCTTGAATGTACGATATCAATACAGCGCTGCGCGAGGAGGTATGCCGGAGGAATGTACTCCTTGAGCTGTTGCTCCCTTGCCCGTCTCGAGGATTTCCGCTTGGACGCGGCTGGACGTGGAGCGAGCTTCTTAGAAGTTGGCGGAGTGTGGGTGATGGGTACGGTAGGGACCTGTGGACTAGCGGCTGGTGCGCGTGTTTCGGAATCCTCTGCGCTTACGACAGCAGGATTGATTTGTGAAGAAGTCTGAGATGCTCGCCGGCACACTCGAGCAACACTATCTGTGATCTTCCTTCCACTAAACCTTCTCTCCTTCTTCTCAACAAAGTACCCGTTTTTCTCCACCAGCGTATAGCACCCCTCCGGAACGATCGAAGTTGGCTTTCGCACCAAAGGGGACGGCGTGTAGGCGCCACCATGCCTCCACCTTCCTGCTAACCTGATCTCAAATTTCTTAGGCCACCCTAGTCTGACTGCCTTGACCGCTCGCACAACGGGTGCGTCCATTTCTGGTGGGTAGGGATTCGACGACACGACGAAGGGGGATAATAGCGGTCGGGTGATCGGCTGAAGCTTTGTCTTCAATGACTGCTTTAATGAGACTGTGTACCGTCGTTAGCAAATGCTAGATAACCTGTAGGAAAGAAGACATACCTTTAGGTTTGCCATAGATGTCTTCAATGACGGACGGGGAGTCCCAGTCGACGTAAGCTGCACGGCGTTCAGGAAACGGCGCGAAGACTGCAGGTGAAGGAGGGACAGAGCCCATAGGTTCGAAGCCGTGCAGGATCATCATGGTAGTGTATGTGATGCGGGCGTTGTGATAGTAGATTGTGTTGAATATAAGAGAGCATTTGGAAGGGGTTATATAGGCAGTAGAGCACTGAAACTGTCTTGCCATGATCGACTTACTGAGAAGCACGTCTCGCGAACTTGCCTCAAGAGGGGCCAATTCCTGGAAGGACTCAGATGGTCATGAAGTCCTAGAATGCGCAGAAATCTCATGCCAAGATTCGATGCAGGCTAGTGTCGGGGACCCAGACGCGTTGTTCTAAACGACACACCAGTGAGTCGAGAGATCAAAGTTGTCAAAGATGGAAGAGACGCCCAGATATATTCCTTATGTCCGGAAGTCTGAGAGCAGTGCAGTTTGAACACCGGTGAAACCAAAGACCACGCTGAAACCTTCCAAGAAAGACATCATGACGAGTAGAGCGAGAAGGTAAGCGCGTGAGAAAGTCAACGATCGAGGTCAGTCGCTGTCAAACATGTTGAACCAGTTTCAGTGCCAGCCTACGTTTAGTCTACGTTTCCCAACGATCTGATCATTCGGCGCGGTCGTCTTTCGATGTTCCTTTTTCACACCGCCCCCGGGCCGCCGAAAAGGGGTCTTTCAGCAGCAACATAGGAGCGTGGACACTGGACATCCGTTCACAGAAGCAGGCGAGTCCAGCATATCTTACTGATGTTTGTTGCTGACTGGAACGCGTAGTTTGGAAGAACATCGGACCGAATGTGAGATTGACCGATTCTTGGGCATAGTCATCCTATTTCACCATTGCGCACCCTGCCGAGCGCAGACGTGATCGATGACTTATATGCGGTTCAGCTCACAGAGACAAAACGCGCATTCTCTTTTTCTCTCGTAGAGGCTGGTTTACGAGACTAGACGCAATCGAGGTTCTTAAAGCCATGATTTTTCAGGACAAGTGCCTCCCACTGGTGGCCAAATTGGTCTTCGACGTCTCCGAGCTGTACAAGACGTACGAGCTCCCTCGCCCGAAGCGGGGTGTCCCCCTCCGGTGCTCCGCATATGGAAGAGACGTATACCAGGCGCTAGACCTACCGTGTCTCGTCCGCCAGCTTTGGCAGGCGACAGCGACAGTGACAGCTATGTACCTTACAGTGCGTTGCAGTGAAATGTGCACTCTCCCCAGTTTGTTCCGCTCAGGATTTCTGCTTAGGGTTGGACATCAGACCCTGTACATGTATCCTAATTAGGAAATAAATCTCGGTTCGGTCATGCTACGTCGCAGCTACGATGATACGACCAAACCGTTAACGCGACCGCGCCCACTCTAAAAAGTGTACATCCTTCTCAAGATATTTTGCATGTTATAGCAGTGTTCTCTTGCCACTAATTTGGCTCGCTCTACCTACAAGGCGCGCGAGAATGGAGGCAAGATCCGAACGAGATTCAATTGACTAACTAGGATATATGTACAGGGTCTACCCAACCCTAAGCAGAAATCCTGAGCAGAGCAAACTGCGGAGAGTGCACATTTCACTGCAACGCACTGTAATGTACCTTAATGTACTAGGGGCAATCTAGAGCTGTTGGTTTTTACTTGAACTCTTTTATTTTATTTTATTTGGATTGTTCTCGGCGACTGATGTTAAGTCAGTTTCGGAGCCTAGAGCTCTTGACTGTGTACCAGAGGCCTACGGCGACCTTCTTAAATGCGAAGATATCCCCGTGTGTACTTAGTGCATACTTAGGTGGAAGCCGGATCTCGCCACTCACAACGCTTTCACACCCGGCCGTTCCTGACGGGACCGCTCAGTGCGCCGGATTCTACCTACCTACCTACCTGCCGGTGAATGACTGCCAGACAAGACGGACGCGGAGAAGTAAGTGGTCATGGACAGAATCAGGACGGCAGAGATCAAGTGGGCGCAGCGATGCCTGGTTGCATTGCTCGTCGTTACTCTCTTTGGCATCGTCGCTGGTGTCTCCATCTGGGCTGCATTACGCGGTTACCTTATCCGCCGATAATGCATTCGCAGTCATTTCTGGATAGCACCAGGTGCCATTGGTTACCGCGACCATTACCTTTCCCTTCATACCTGCATGCCCGCACACACACCCTCCTTCGTTCCTGGCACGCATATACTCTCCTTTCAAGGTATGCACGACTGTACGCCTTCTTCGCACCTTGACACTGTATCGTTAGCTCATTGCCTGTATTTGTCCTTAAATTTCTGTTCTACTACCAGTGTTACTGTAATTGATATCGTAGATGTACCTGGCTGCAGTCACCGCGTAAGGCAAGCAACAAGTGTTAAGCTGCGTGTATCGGGATTGACTCGGAGGAAATCGACAAACGCTTTCTCCTCTTCCTCGTCCGAAGTTGCAGGAACAAACTTGTCGGAGGCAAGTTCAGTCTTCACATACACATTCGCTGGTACACCTCGTGGCCAGCGGTAACCGTGAGGAGTCATTGAGTCAGTCAAGAACTTCTTCTCGACGACAATACGATCATGTGACTCGGATTAGCCACATTGCGTTTTGCATTCTACCTTCACCTTCCACCACCACCATGGCATCACGTCGTCGCGCTCGCAAGACAGAAGATGCTATATTCTCGGGATATGACATGTCGCCCCAGGCATTCATGGACATGGTCGGCCAAATGCCGGCACTTCGCGCACGAATGGAAGACTCGTTTGACCTTGAGAGTTGTCGCTCCGCATACTGTACCATTTCGACCGACCGTTCAGGGGGGTGTAACCCGTAACGGCTCGGTTCGTTATTCAAAGTGTTCTGTTCAGGCACAACTGCCTATAAAAGGAAAGTCGGCCGCGTCGGGAGCCCCGCAGGGCGGGAAATTTTGCCTAATCTGGAGTGTTCATGGCATCGTAACCGTAACCTGGCCCAAAAGTGTTCAGTTCACGGGGGTGCCGTAACCCGTAACTGAACGCTCGGTCGAAATAGTACAGTACTGTACTATTACGGTCTAGTCTTCGCATAACGCGTAACGGGGACCTGTGAAATGAAGAGTTCATGCTACCATAACGTGTAACGGCCAAAATTGGGCCCCAGGTAAGGCCCAAAAAGGAAATTTTTAGGGGCGGCGGCTAGCGCCGCCGCTCCCGCCTGCCCATATAAGGAAATTGGGCCCTGAATGAAGAGCAACATCTGTGAAGAGTATGCGTAACGGGTAACGCCCCATGAAGACTAGGTCGTAATAGTACAGTACCTCTTCTGGGCCGAAAATCACGGAGCCCCTAAATTCATACGTGTGTTTCCTTTTGTCCATTGCAACCTCTTTTCATCATCTATATTGTCCAGCTTTATACGAAAGAGAGGTCCACGAAAGCGACAACGACAAAGTCTCATCATTCTTCCTTCCAACCCGTTTTATCGACTACACGGGCAAATCCCAGCTTAACGATGTCGTTAACGCACCATTCGCACAAGAGACTGAGAAAGACAAGGCCCGTTTGGCAGATTTCGCTCGTCGCATTCACGATGACGGCGGTGCGCCGCCGTTAGATATTACGAAATTCTCATTTCACTGGGTCCAGAACTACCATCCGTATTATTCATTTTTGGTGTGCCTTCTCGCTGTTCTTCCCTTGTAGTACCTAACCATGTTCAATAGACTGGTACTTGGTTACGATGAAGACACACCGTGTGTAGACTACTGTACCGTTTCAACCGGGTGTTCGTGCCATGTGACGCGTTATGCAACGAACTCTCAGCATAACTGTTCGTTTTCAGGCACGCGCAGCGGAATTACCATATTTGGACAGTCCTGCCGTAGGCGGGACGAAAAAATTGCCTTTTTAGGCCTCGTGTACCCCGAAAAATGATGCGTTACCCGTTATCCCTTATGTTTTTGTTCGGTTCGACCAGGTGCGTTACGCGTTAGCCGAACACCCGGTCGAAACGGTACAGTAGTCAGATCCCGTTCAGTAAACCGTTGTCCACTTTTGAATGCACTATATGGGTTCTATCTGATGTCCGCTCCGTTGTTTTTGCTATTAGTATCGGTCCAGACCTAACTCATGTGCGGACCTCCAGCGACCAGGCTGTGCTGGTCTAGGAGAAGGAAAGTAAGCCTGCTGCTTACGAGGCAGGCCTGGCCTCGCGGGCTGGGGTATCAAGACGCCCATGGCGTGGACCAGTGGGATATCACATCAAGGATTCACAGTAAAAAGGGTGCTGTCACGTTGAGTCACGGGAGTTTTCCGATCGCATTTCTGTTTTCCATCAGGAAACCGCCTGTGGACTCAGTCCAACTCAGGTGAACTCCTCCTAAACCAAGTTCACCAGGAGCAACAGAGCTGCTGGGAGTTCCTCTAAGCTGACTCGACATGACCATGGCAAATTGTCACCTTACCAAGCTGTCCAGAGCCAACTCTGGCTTACCTAGACTTTGATAATCTGTGGCTGATTACCTGAGCGGTGCTGAGGCAACTCCAATATGCTATTGAGTTATTCTGAGTTTTCCTCTGGAAGCTCTAGTAGCTTCGAGTGATTAAAGGTATTAGATAACATAATTAGATTCTTGAGATTGAAATTACATAGAATACAACAGGAGAGGCGGCAAACAGCGATATCCTACATATGGGCACGCAACGGGTAACATAACTGTATGTAGTTGGTCCCCCATCGCCGCAGACCAACGTTGGCACGAGACAAAGCGGGAGCGTGGTTAGCACCATCACCAGTCATGGCGTACGCAACTCCGAGTGACCCAAACCCTGCAGACACTTGACGATCAAGGCCAAGATAGCGTCACGGATAGTCTGCTTGGTGTCCTCACGAGTGGGATCGAAGATGGCAAGCAGACCAATAAACTCGAAACTGTTACCCTCAGCTCAATATCATCGCTGTCAACCTCTTCGTAAGCGACGGCGAGAGCACGGAGACCACAAGCGACGTACTCCTCAACATCAGCCTCCAACTTGTTCTCAAGTTCCTCGGTCTTGTTATGGGAGCGGTCCGATTGGAGCGGAGCTCAATGATGGTACAGTTATAAGTACCCTTGGTGACGCGCCTGAGCCTGTCGGCAGGTTCCTCATGGTAGACGATTTCCGTGTGCTTGTCGACAGGGTGAAGGGCTCAAAGTCGACGAAGCTTGATAGAGCTTGATACCGGCACGAGCGCGGAAAGTGTCTGATGGCCTGAACGACGGACACGTCGATAGCATCCTGGTTCTCGGTACGCGTAGCCAGCGAGGAGGATAACATCGTCGGGGGGAGAAGGAAGCGTATAACGGTCTCGAGGAAGACGAGGAGCCAATTTGAGCGAAAATCTTCTGCAAGTGACTGCTGTGAGCCGACAGAAGAAAGTGTTGGCACTAGTGGAGATGACAGTACTTTCCGCTTCACCCTGCTGGCGAGTAGAGCCACTGAATGATTGTGAGCAATCGACACGATGACGGGAACGGTTGAAATTTTACGAGCACTGGTCTTCGCTCTTCTTTGATTGAGGCAGGAATTCACCCGTCAAAGCCGTCTGGTCGATACATACGTTGATGGCCTCTGTGAGACGGCAATCGGCGAGTACAATGTCACCAATTTTGAGGGACACCATGCCACCGGAAGATTCAATGGCGGAGTCAATGAAGAGCAGAAGGACGATACCGACGAAATCTTGCCATTCAGGAGCGCGGCGTTCACCGTTGAAAAGGGCGATAGCGACAAGGGCAGTAGCTCCCATAACCTAGGATAGAGGGCTCTATATGAACGAGAGGAACTACATAGGAGAGAAGAATTCTAAGCATTGTGGATGAAGAGGAGAGCGGGCCATACCTGAATCCGGTTACTCGAATTTTAGCTTGTTGGGTCGAATAGCTAGCGGCGACGCTTAGCCTTAAATTGACGCCACGCCGTTAACAAGAGTACAGAATCAAGGCCGAAGATGAAAGAATGAAAAGAAAAAGGCAAGAAAAGGCAACATACCCACGGCTGGTGCAGACCTATACCTCCCCCTCTCGCCCTTCCAGAGCTCTTTTCCAGTGAATGCGTGTCTTGACGTCTCCCATGCCTGGCGTTGATGGTGTTAAGTCGCTGCCTTCTGAAAGGGCTTACGCGGTTGCTGCGATTGTCGTCGTCGATTTCAGCGAAAACAGGTTGTAGACAGAGGAAATAATAGCTGGAGGTCGAAACGAGGATATGGCGACTGTGCGGGTGACGATAGTGGTGGTTTAAAGGAGAAACACAAGTCCCAAAAGGCCCTTGATCACTGCTCGGATGATCGGACCGGGCTGTTTTCCGCGACTTGTGCGACCTCCAGCGCGACAACGAAGACAGCTGATACCTTAAGATATTGCGGGATGCATTCCTGACGTACGTTAGAGTATTTTATTTTTTGGCCATTTTTTGGTGTATGAGAAGATGTTAGCAACATTGCGAACGAGTAGATTGGATGTAGTACACTGTACTGTAACTTGATTGGGGCTTTAGTTCTGTCCCACAAGGGATAGAAGTATACAATCATACTGTACCTATATTCTAGCTGCGCCGTACCGTTGTTCGACGTCTACAAGACCTTGAACGATGTCCGGATTCCAAGGCCCGGACATTCGAACAGTGATTGATCACTGTTTGGAGACATCTTCTCTTCACCTCCCACCATCACCACGGCCGTCCCTCCACCTTGCTTCCACCCATGCATCGTCTTTTTCGTTATGGCTCTGCCGTCTCTATGTACTGGACGTCTACCGCCGTGTAAGCCCTGCTAAAGCAGGCAGCACTTTTTTATTTCAGCGCTTTCGACGGAGCAAGCGTCAAGTCTCGATCGCATAGGCCCGTTGCCTCACAGACGGATTAGACGAGAGTGAGGACACTGGACAGGCGAATAGTCGCTGTCCTTCTGCAGGCAGACAGCGTCGCGGTGCGTTGTCAAGTTTCTTTCGTATATCTATTCTTATTCTTCGCACTGCAGATCGTTATGGGTTGAACAACCAGCGTCGGATACGCTGTTGCTCAAGTCAACTGCACCGTGCCACGTCAGCACCACATGTGTGTTGCCTTCTCTTTCGATCAACATGCGCTCATGCTTTCCCTCTCACCACAACTGTGTCGCCGTCGCAGCCATCTGCACTCGGCCTATCACATCCACTTTCAGCGCCATCGAATGCCTGCTTTCCCGGTAGGACGATTGTTCCAAGAACACGATGTCGGCGCACGGCCATCTCATATCGGACGCCCCCAATGCGCGACAAACCTTGCCATCGACATGGCGGCAGCACCAGCTTTAAGATATTTCTGGCATAACGACAGCGACCCAAAATTTTTGTCTGGGGCAGGCTTGCAGGCAAATATTTTCTTGCCGTTACCTGCACGACGAACTGACGCTAACGAAATCAGTGACGCCGTGAAGACAACCTCGACAAGAATTGCGACCGCAAGTGGGTCCAAAAAATGCGACTTGTTCCGAGAACCCGACGGGCGCATATACACTATTTGTTGATGGGGCGAGCCAGTGTTGATTTTTCCTTTTCGATCAAAGCTAACCCTCTTGCCAATTCACCCCCACTAGCAAATAATGTCTTCGCGAAACGTCGCCTACGATAACGCCTCCAGCAACATTGGCGGTAACACTCGTACGACCGACACTAGCAGCAAGCTGTATGCCGAAGCCAACCGCAACCATTACTTATTGTCATCGCCGACTTCCAAGCACGACCCACGATACTCGTGTCGAATACGCCGACAACGCCAACAGTGACGACGATGACTCACCTCCGAACATGATGACAATGACCATTCCGCGTACATGCGCGGTGACGGCAACCCTCCTCCAAGTGCAACGACGAAGATGACAAGCACCACCGAAGACCCGCCTACGACCGCACGACGACAATTATGACCCGTCTCAAGCTCCACGATAACGATAAGCACACTACAAAACGACGACGATGACCCTTTCCCAAGCATGACGAGGACGGGTCGACCCGCCTACAAGATCTATCAGCACAAACACGACAATATCGTCTAAGCAGGTATGTTGTTATTGGTTGTGCTACAACTAGCTGAGACTGATGGTACAAGCGAGGAAGACCTCAACGCCCGAAGGAGAACGACTAACGACGCCCGCAGGACAACAATTACTGGCGAGACGCGTGGAGGACGACGACCA